>DWPV01005196.1:0-12713 GCA_018251915.1 Urbanus proteus proteus
AACAACAGATTTTTTTGCTATCTGTCGAATAAACCTTATCTGTCTGTTTATCTGACTATTGAAAAATTAGCCCTAAAGATTATTTCTGACCTTATGCTTAATGTCAAGTAGACACTTCAGCCTAACGCAATTAATACTCGAACAGTAAAACAAAAATAATATAAAATAATGTTATTTCAATACTAGAACTAAGTTCAACATAACTTTGTGCACCTACCTATGTACCTACAAATATATAATATAAAGTAGGTAATTTTGGGGGTAATGTGGAGTATACTCCAGGCCTTCACAAGACCTGAGCCCAGCAGCAGGGCAAAAATGTTGCAAGCAAAAACAGCAACGTGGTCTACTTACTATCACTTAAATGCGTTGAGGGTATTTAACTGATGCTAATTTCTATAAAGTGAACAATTGTCACCCACATTAGGTATACCCACTATGGATACTTGTTACGTGTAAGCTTTTGTTTGAATTACGAATAATTATTGTTGGATATAGCTTTTTCACAATAAAAAACAGTAAAATTAAAATACTTCATAAGTTTTTCTCCGATGTTGCTAACTTATCATACCCATTATTTAATTAACTATTACGTAATTAACTGTTATCGGGAATTATTAGGTAGGTACTTAAAATGAGTATAGAGGTCAAATGGCGTAACTTAAAACCCTTTATTTGGGATGTTTCGACTAGTTTAATGGTATTTATTATTTCACTACTATCGATTTCTATATTCAATACGTTTGACCAATCACGTTTAAAAGAGAAAGTGTTTACCATGTAAAGGCAGGGCATTGTGATTGTAGCTAGCTATTTCTTTTGTTCTGCAATAAACTTGGTAACAATGAGTAATTCTGGATTTAATAATATAATAAAATATTTTAATTATAAGAAATATAAACACTTTCACACAGATATTCAAGGAAAATGCAATAATGCTGGAATAATTGCGTATTTTTATAATATAAAAGAGATTTCATTTAAAAGAATTGTATTAAGGCGTTTTGTTTTATATGTATAACGTGAATGTCGTATGGTAATAAAGTAGGTAATAGGATTTACACTTGATTAATACAATAATTTCAAATTAAGTAAAGTTTAAAAGACAATTAATGTAAATGGATACAGCGTAAGAACTGAAATCTAAAGTTATGCAAATGAACAGGCAAAAAGTCATGCAGTCCACGTAACATTAGATGATCACTGCCATCCATTGGACAAAACAATAAAAATATTTAAAATCAGTCAAAGATACGTTACCTATTCTGTGGTTTCTTCAAAGCAGGGCACAACAGTGTGCTGCTTATATTTTTATAAGTTTTATATGCTTATTAGTTCTTTATTTTAAAGTCAGTACATTTCAAAATATGATGACTATTGTGTATATTATGTGTATTGTCAGTATTATGTGTGTATATTGAGTTCTGATCCTAAAAGGTAAGGAATATTTATACGAGGTATTTCAAATTAGTCGCCAGGGATACCAACGCATTAGTTGCCTATCTCTGTTAGGACTCTAATCTTGTCGGAAAATCTTGTCTTGTTGATAACACTTAACATCAAGGTAATTGCACGCTCGTTTGCTACTACATATTATAATATAGCACAATATTAAGGCAGTGCATTTCGAATTACACATGACAATCGCATACGCAACATGTTTTATTTATCACTTTAGTATTCTTTAATATGTATTCTTACATAACATTAAACAGCAGGAAAGAGAAATGGAATATACCTAGAACCAATTACCATAATTAATCATTTTTATGATTAAGCATTTTATACAGTTATAAATATTAAACATCTTGAACTCTAAATTGGAGTCTCTATTAATTTCTACTTATCTACTATCTTATTAGATATTATAATATACAAATTACATTTCCGATCTGCGTCTCTTACCTAATCATTTACTCAAACATAATATTTAATTATGTTAAAATCTGAAAACTTATATTAAGTATTATCTAACTTCTCTTGGTTTAGTTATTATTTACTTCAAATCAACGAATTCAGAATAGAAGAACAAAGTACATACCTAATATTAGTATATGTAAATTAAAAGTTGGAAAAAAGACATTGGAAGTAATCGGTTAAAAAAGAAACAAAAAGTAGTTAGGTATTTCTATAGAACACCTTTGATTTTACTACAGCCATACATCACATCTCACAAGTGCTTATGTTATTTGAAGTACACCGTATCTCACGTCAATTACGATGTAACTATATGACGTAGAGACTTTACCAACTTCTTTCTAGTTCAAGGTGATATTTGTTTACTTTATTAGAAATACTTAGATAAGCATTTCACTACTGATATCGTATTTTATATTTATAAATGGTTACCTAAGGGTAATTTCTTTTTTGCATAAGTATAAATACTTCTGTGAAATAAAAGCTCTGAATAACAAAATAAGTAAATATGTATAAATAAATAAAACCAAATAAATAAATATTATATACAAATAAATAAATATTTTATTGTAAAATAAAATATTATAAGTGTCATAAGGTAAAAGGTAGGAAAATATGAATTATGTCTGTGTTGCCCAGGTTAAATCCAAAGTAGAACCAAGATTAAAATGTAAGTAAATCAATTACTTATTACTTAAGAGCCTCATATAATAAATACTATATACTATGATAAATTCTGATTTTTAACTTAGGAATAAAAAATAGTTTAATTGGATACGTACATTACAACTGCTAGATTATTTCGCCTAAAATATGATAAAAACTTAATGTCATAAGGTGCATGTCTGTGCATTGTTATTACGCTAAAGATCGTGCCATTTGTATGCCGACGATTTTCCAGTAGTTGGCCTACGTCTCTGCACGACCTTATTTGTCACTAGTTTCCCACGGCCTTCAGTTCCCTATGATACACAAATATTGAACTGCTATGCAAACTATGAAAGTAACTACAATGTCTGTCAATACTGATCCATCACAAGTCTATATATAATTTTTTTCATATAACACGTAGATATCATAGTTTAATTTTCTTGATATAAATACAGATATAGAGACTGTTTATTTACTTCGCACTTGAAATAACCTTTTATGAATTATTGTTTATTCCACATTAACGTGAAAAGTTAAAGTTGTTAAGAGGTCTTTCGCTTTGAAAGAGACCACTTTAACTCTACACATGTATTTTGAGAGAATGCTTCAAAAAAGATGCACATCACACTGCACATCATTCGTGTGCTCTGCAAGATATTTTATTACTGATACTTCATTTTTCAGTCTCTAATATTTTTAGAAAGAGATTTGAGATAGCGGTAGAGATTCTCCAATCTAAAAGCAATAGAATTACTGAACAGAGAATTTGTGCACCTTTATCTATGTAGAGTTCGTTGATTCCCACTAATCGGTAGTGTACTGTACTGTGTATTCTTATTGAAAAATTTGTGCGTAATCTATTCTTGCGGAAGTCGTCCGTATAGCAATATACACTACAAGTTAATTAGAGCATGTGAACCATTATTAAAAGCGTAAAGGATATTCAGGGCCTTGGAAAATGTATTAAAAAGTCTGAGCAGCATCCGTCAACCGCAACCTTGATTTGCCGCTCACATGCATAGCTTTCTATTGAATTACATAACCTCTGTTGAAAATTAAATTAAATCACAATCTATGCCAAATTCGATCAAAAACTAACCAGGTTTCTTGTCAAAGTAAATATGGTGCGATGTATAAAAGTTCTTAATAAAAGTACTTAAACCTTTATATCATAAAGGATACACAACATACATGTTAAGTTGGATTATAGGTACACAAATAGGTGTAGTATCCATATTGATCAAACCTCTAGTGACAATCTAGACCAGTGGTCTAGCGAACATTATCTGATACATTTCAATTGCATAACACGCACTATGATATATCCCACAAGGATGTGTTCTACTTAGGTACTGTATTTTGTGACTGGTACCTAGAATATTAACATAAGTATTTTACTCAAGCAGACATTGAAAGTTAACAAAGTAATAGATTGAGTATATATATATTTAACTTCAAATGAAGAATATGTAGAGTCAAAAGTCACAAACAAAAATCTTGATATTTTTTGCTTCAATCTTTGGTTATGCGAGGAACGTAACAATATTGTATTTACAAATAGATCATTCAAATACCTAAAAATGTTGAGTAATTTAAATAATTAACATAAATTTCTAGATCAGTATCATTGTTTAGTTATCGTTGTTAATCTGTTGTTTAGATAAAGTTTATATAAAGTTTACATTGTAATGGAAACAGGATATCGTTTAAAGATATTATGTACCTAAGTAACAGACTTTGAATACTGCATAGAATGTATATCATGCTTAAAAACATAAATGTATTGCCGAATAAGTTATGTTTACTTAATTAAGTTTTTATTAAAATAAAAACTCACCTGTTTACTTCTAATTCCGATAAAATACCTAATATTAAAATTTAAATTGATTAGGAAAAATAAAAGAAATTAATTTTAATCCGAACATAGGAAAGTAGGTACGATAGGTTTTGTAGCTAATATTAGATAATTTATATTGCAGTTCCGGTTAATAATTGAAAGGAAGCTACGAATACTTGTAGTAGCCAATAAAAAATCTTGATGTTAATTGGCAATAATGTACTTCTATAGGAAATTTTGTTTTCACAACTTCTCACTAATTAAACGAGTTATAAAAAGAGTATTTTTATTTACGTAATAAAAAACCTAATAAAGATAAGATTTAGTAGACGTTCTACTTTTTTTACTTTTAAATATTAGCTAAATCCTAATTATTATAAATGCTAATGTCCGTTTATTTGTTTGTTTATAACGCCTTCACGCTTGAGCTACTCAACCGATCGTTATGAAATTTTGCACAAACATTGCCGGGGGTCTGGAAAAGGACATAGAGTAGCTTTCATACCGAAAAATGATACTACTCCCGAGGGATAAAACAGTAACTTTTATACCTACACTTTTATACCTACGGCCTCTTTGTGTGAATGTACAAGAGCGCGAGCGAAGCTGCGGGTAAATACTAGTATAATATAAACTTATTATCTCTTCGTATTAAAATTATTAGGTATACTTAAAAATACAATCCATTCAAGTAGTTTCTATATAATTTCGACAACAATCCCCTATTGACCTTCAAAGCAAACACGGTTACGCGTGATCAGGAAACACTTTATTGTAAAACATTTTATTTTAGTACGAATTATTCTTGTACACTATACCTACGTAACTGAAGAGTGCTAAACCATAAAATTATATTTACCAAGTTAGTTAAAAAAATTCTTACTTGGCCTGTTTTTCCTACATATTTTTTTATTGTAAAGGATATTACATCAGTATTACTAAGAATCGAAAAGGATATAAAACTTGTTAGCGGCAGTGAGAGTGCCGGTGTATGGCTATATTTATTATACTAATGTCTTTGGGTGAGAGCAAAAGAAACTCATAGCTTGCAGGTAGAGTTTTTGTACACTTCCGTTGCACTTCAATAAGATTACATCTCTAAAAACTCTCTCTGAATGGCATTAATGTTATTAAACGGTCTGACATCCGTAATGACCATACTCAACAACATATATGCAGTGCGATTTAATTAATTATAATTAATAAAATGAAAATTGAATTTTCGTTAGAATTAATTAGGTATGTATACATTTTTATATTGTCAAATGAATATAATATAGCAAGAACTGACAAGTCAATAGTAGATATCATTACATGTACGCAAATTTAAATACATGTATATTATATTCAAAATTGGACCGATTGTAAAAAAAAAACTTAAGTATTTCAATGTCAGAAACCTACATTATTCCAACCGGACATAGGTACTTTATATTCTTTCCAATATTTTGAATGTTCACATTTGTCGAACGAATGCGAGCAATAAAAACGATGGAATTAAGAAGTAAATGTTACACAGAAATTAAAAATATTTATAATCTGATTATGTTTCCACAAGTAGCTATATAGGCATACGAGTACATAGTGTCCTATATGACTAATTCTTAAATTACAAATACCCTATATTATAGACGCTTGATCTACGATAAAATATGTGCATACTAACGAACTATGCCTCTAAGGGTGTCGTAAGTTAATGCAATTAGGTTCTTGTAACCACTAAGGCAATTTCTAAACATGGTCGATGTAAATAATTGGGTTCGATCCAAACTTACAAATCGACTATTTACGCTGTCAATATTTCGTTCTATTTCGATATTAGTGTGGTTACCTACCAATCAAAGTGGCAAAGTATGACAATATTATTATTCTGCAACAACCTCGGGTAAGTCATGGTGTACCTACTTATAATCTATACACATTATAAAACAAAGTCCCCAAAAGCTGTCTGTCTGTACGTGATCGATTTTCCCAAAATCTACTGAACGGATTTTAGTATAGTTTTTACTAAAAGATAAGCAATTCTTGAGGAAATCACGTTGATTTCCACGCGGGAAGTCGCGGCCACAGATAAGCGATTTTTTTAAATTTAAATATAGGATATTTTTGGCTCGATAAGTGGCGCTATCATCCAGATGTTTTTGAACACCTTGAACTATATTACAACACCATTATAAAACATGCACATAATACATAGATAATATTGTATGTATGATACAGGAATCGCAATACATTGAAATTCGAATTAATAGTGATGGTTACCTTCAAAAACATTTATAATCAACTTTAAATAAAATTGGAAGTCAAATTAAAGTTCATTGCAGACATGTCGACCCTTAAGGAAAAGTTTGATTCACCTCATGCAATTACAAAAATAGAGTAACAGATATACTTCCGTAGCTATAAAAACATCTTTCGGAAAGGAAATCTTTAAACATTTTTTTAGATATAAATATGAGAATATTGGACAATATTTTCAAACAATATACTATTAAATAATTTAGATATAATTAAGATTCCAATGTGATTATATCTTCAGAGAACTCTATTCACTTATACCGTAAACAGTAGCAATTATGCAATTGTAGATTTAACAGTTTCAACAAGTGCAAATTTATGCGCCGCTTTAATTAACCTTGAACAACAGTCAATGTCGAAAACATTATTGTTAGTATATATTTGAGATATAGTGTGTATTAAAAACATGAAACGAATAAAGAAAATTATGTTAAGGTTTCATTGCCGTAGGGCACCCACGGAATCCTATACATGGCTATCTTATGCATGGCTGCATGTTTCATCTGTTTATATAAAGTTATCTTTGAGGCGTAATAAGTTGAAATTTATACGAAAAGTTATAGCTGTCATTTAAATAAACAATAAAAATAAAATAAAATTTTAATACAGTTCCCTTCTCTATCCAAGAAACATGTTCTATTCGGCCATTTCATTGTTTTTCATATTACGCAAAGGCAAAACATATAAAAGTGGTACGGAACCCAAAATCCTCCTCGCGCTTTGCGGGCTTTTTTTACATATAAACCTTATAAGTACGTTTCTACCTTTATAGCAAGTAATTAAGTTACCGCGACATTTATAAAGATAAAAATCGCAGGGGCTTGACCTTCTCTGCTGCACAATAAGCATTTTAGTTTGAAATTTATACCGAGCATTGTTTAGTTACTTGTGATGATTATCAGTAGATTTTGAGATAGTCATAGCCTGCACTCAAAAATATGCGGATATAATTAACATACCTTGCTAAAATATTGGGAATTTTGTAATATACCTATGTAGGGAACCCTTGTAATAATAACACGTTTTATCTTGAAATAGTATTTATAGAATAATTAAAAGGTTAAAGGTAGTTTTTAATGAACTATAACAAGTCTACTCTAGCAACCTCTGAGAATAAAGTCGGTCATTTGAAAGTCTGTAAAGATTTAGGTCCTTGGTTCTATTTAGCATCGATTAAACAGTATGGTAAGCGCTTGCTTCATTGAAAGAAGTTAATGTAAATGTACATTCAAGCTACGTGGAAAGAAACAGACCTTTTACATCAATACAGCGGTTAAACCAATACGCGGAAGTACGTACAAACTTAAAACTTTTGGACTTAATTAATATTTATTAAAACATTATGTAACTAACCGTAACGTTACTAAAGCTGTTTTGTGTTTACGAGTTTTATTGCCAAATAGAAAAGTATATAAACCAATAACCTCAAATTTTATAGGCATCAATACATAATTTTTTAATAATATTTGTTATATCAGAAAAGTGATAATAACATATTTTCAAGCTCTGCGCGTGGTTATCTATGTAGAAAATGGATAGACTATCTTACAATGTTGTCAGCCACGTACACCAACAGGATTAGTGTCCTGCTTAAAATTAAGTTTATGATATTTATATAGAAAATAATAAGTAATTATAAATAGCAAATATGAACCAACCTATTATGATCAAGAATTAAGAACTGACATCGTAAATAACACGATTAAACTTGAGATTCCAAAAATCTCTTCGTAAGAAACATTATAACCTACATAAAGAATATCTGTCATCTTAATTTGATACTTAAACTTGATTTTCAACTGTAGTGGTCATCGTGAAGGTCGGTTGGGTCACCCATGACGCCATAAGGTGAAAGTAAGGCAATAATACTACCGATAACAGCTGTCTGCCCACTACAATTTCACGCCACACCAATACCAATACAAACTGTGTAGGTACTGTTTTCACTTTTTTTGGAAATCTTTCAATGAACTTACCATAATATACATACATACGTATACACATGAACTAATATTACTAGGATGCAATGCAGATAGAACTATATACCTACTAAGGTACCATTTGATTAAAATTGTTCTACTTTGTAATATAGAACTGGTATAGAATATAGATGTTCGTTATGTTTTTGATAAAATGTAATTATAATTGTTCTATAATACCCCATTGTTAAATTAGTATAATTTTCGTTTATTGTTGTATAATTTATTAAGAGTGAAATATCGACAAATATATTATGAAAAATAAAACAAATATCATCACTTATGTGTCCGCTACTGGACATACATAAATACCATGTATATCACCATTGAAAAAGGAAGTATTTCCGAAGTCATCGCTCTTGCGTTTGCGTAGTAATCACCGTCGTAAATTAATAACCTTGCACGATGACTACTATCCATGTCCTGGGCATAATCTAGGAAAATATTGAGTGGTATTATTCTACGCAGGTAGGTACCCACAATATATAACCTACCTACTACTATTAAACTTTTACCCAAAAATGTACAGTATAAAATTAATATAACTGTTACAGTTACCTACTTACAAAATATTATTTATCGATTCGTATTCTAGTTATTACGTATATAACGTATTCTGTGCAATTACGTCACTACTTGAAATTAAAGCATTTCATTTATTTATGCACCATAATCACAAGGCATGGAATGTACCTAATTAGTTTCCTGTTCAATGGTAGCACATAATTCTCGTATATGTAGTACCTACCTACCAACGTTCCTACATATTCTATTAATTAACTGTACAAAGTAAATTATAGACACGAAATCTAACATATTTAGGTAATATAATTATTTTTTCTAACGGAAATGTTTTTTTAAAGGAAATAAGTGCCTATCATCGAGGGAGTGAACCACATTTTAGTATAGGTACATATTTACGGTCTTGGTTTCTGTTACATTTAAACATTTTAGTAGAATATTTTGTAAGATTGATTTCTTCGACTCCCTTACAATACCCATTATACCTTATTTTTACAGTGTCACTCCATTCAAAAATAATAATATATTTTAGTATATTATCTGGTTGGCTATTGTTTGATTTTATTCGTGAAAAAGTACATTAACCATCACAAATTCCACCGCTTTACCATTTTATTAATATCCTTCCCTAAATTAATAAACAATCGCTTTAAGTTAACGGATTGGATAACACAACTAGATTATTACATTATACCAGCGTAATCTATGCCGTAAGAGTGCAGAGGAACGAATGGCTCTCCGCAAGATTAGTTGCAATTAAGAATTACGTCTTCGCCAATCATCTACATAATTTATTCGTGCGTATCGCAACAATTAAATTATTATTACGCCCTAGCTGTCAGTTTTATTGAGGAAACAACATTAATGTGATAATCACATGTATGTATAACACTAGCTTTCCCATTTATATGCAAGGAAACTAAAACTAAACAATGTTACATACCTTTGTATAAAACAGCGATATTTTCAAGTTCCATTCCGAAACCAAAAGTTAAAAATATACATATGAGACAAGTTGTAAACTTTTTTGGCATTATACAAAGTTTCCTTTTACCTATTATGTAGATTTTTATCACAAATATAGAAATTCATCGATATTTCATTTTTATGTTAAAAAAATCGCATATTTTTCATACTGTACAATGAAGTTAATCCAATATAAGTAGTTTTCATTAATCAACTAGGAAGGTAGTTTTTTTTATTTACCATAAGTTCGATAATAATAATAATTAGACGGAAGGTATAAGTACCTAGAACACCTAGATAGGTACTATACCTACTCGTACTGGCTAGTTATACATTATGTACGAGTACTTAAGAAAGTACTTTATGTCAATAACCAGACAGGCTAATAATATTATTTATTGAGGTAAGATATTAACAAGAGGTTTTTGTGAAATACTTCAATTTACGTAGTTACTATTCATCTATATTTATCGATAGAAGGCAAAGAATTACTTTACGTCTGTATTTGTTAAAATTTATATTGCTATTTATATTGTGAAAGGTGAGAAATCCTTAAATACACGATTTCAAGTATGAATTTATGTTACTTAGTATTAAAATCAAATTATTAATTAGAATTTTTATAAAGGTAATATTGCTCAATTAATTATGTAGGTGATATAATAAAAATAAATAAATATTTAACTGTAAGTATTTACATACGGTATCTTTTATAAATTGCAAAATTGTCCAAATTTTCTGTGTTCGTCTCATCTTATAAGCTCCTCAGCATGTAAGGAGAGTTGGTCTTATTTTGTAATAAAACTACTTAATGGCCAATAAATTCGTATTTATCACTTGAATGGATCGCATTATGATATTTTTAACTGGTCCAGGGTTGTCAAATATTACTAGGTCTGAGTATATAATATTTTTTCTTACTTTTTTATTATATTAAACAAAATACATATACATATATAAACCTACCTATATTTATATTGAAATTTAAAATTTACGTACCTATATATCGATAACGTATACCTATCGTATCGTATCGTCGCGCATGACGCTTGCTCCTAATTCTTTACATTAATATGTAGAATTCAATAAATTTATTACTTCTTATCCTATTTTATATTTGACTTCTGTTGATACCTGCAATGTATTATACTCGTACCTTCGAGATTAGGAACAAAAAAGTAAAACCATAGTCAATCGCCCGTTAAAAAAAGTAAACTGGGACAAGGTGATATAAGTTCTTACATTGTAACTATTTAGGTGTACACGATACGATTATAAGTCGTTTAGTTATATCAGTCAATGTAAAAATTCAGATTTTATCTAGTTGCTTATTAAAAAACGTTTACAATAACATTGCATGAAGACGCGCCTAGTCTTTAAAAAAAGAAATTAGAAAGATATTCTTTAATATTAGCTATAAAAATGACGATATTAAATATGTATTTATTTACGGAATATTAGAAATATTTGTAACAATAATTTTATCAAGTTATAGGTATCGAAATTATACATACCGCAAAATACAAACATCCAAAACTCCATGATGTGCGAAAAAAACAGAATTATTTACATAAAAATAAAGAGTCGAAAACGAAAAAAAAAAATGTTAAAAATGTTATGATTTACGTAAAAAGCCGGCACATTTGGGCTCGCTCAATTTGTGCGAACGGCAGTAAACCCGCGCGTGCGTATCGCCTCGCGTAACAAATGCGACTTTGAGTCTTTACTCTTTAACAGTTCTAGCCACGGTCAGTCCCCTGCATGCACACTTCCGAAGTCAAACGTACGTAAACGCCTTACCTTTACTTACCGTCGTACAAAGAAAATACTTTTCAAGTACGTGCAGCGTTCCCACCGTATTAATTAACTAATGGACAATACCTCGCATACGCGTCGTCGCATCGCTATGAATGGCATTGTTTATTCACATGTGAAATGAAAAAGTTAGCAAACGTATTCGGAGAAGTTATCTCATTCTGTACTTTTTGAATGTACCTACCTACATAAATAGTAAAAAGTCATATGTGTTTGTCTGAAAAAATTGTTGAAAATACCGCGTTGACCCCTGTAATCATAATTTAGTTTTATGTTATTTAATTACTTAATTAGCATACCTAAGACACTTTTTTAGTCATGAATAAATTCCGTTTCTTGGTCGTCTCTATCACCAAAAGGAGAGCAGTCAAGGAGCTCACCTTTTGGTTTGTTATTACTCAATTTAGTTTAATATGCCTGAATTACCTTATACATAATATTCAATTTCTGTTTTATATACAGGGTGTCCCAAAAGTTACACGACAAACTTGGGGAGAACAAAGGTCATAAGCTGGCCTCTCAGACAAAAAAAAATCACCTCAGTAAAAGTGTCACCGTTTTTGAAATATTCAGTGTTTTTAATTTTTTTCAAAATTCAGCCCTTTTCATCATTTTTCGTTAGCTGCATGTACAAATAAGGTGATGTATTGTTTTTTTTTTCTCTAAAATGTTATCAGATAGTTGGTCTATCATATTCGATTGCAATATGGTTAACAGATAATAAGGAT
>DWPV01005197.1:0-12713 GCA_018251915.1 Urbanus proteus proteus
ATGATCATCAAAAATCGTCTAGCAGACATAGAGAATCAAATTTAGAATAAAATTTGTGTACATTACAAAAATAATATAAGTAATAATATAAATAATAAGAAATATCTTGTAATTTCGTTTTTTAGTTTTCTAGATACACTAACGGCATAAATAACTTTATAATCCCATATAAATTGACGACATTTTTAGCCAACTTCTGGCAATATCTAAATGCGCCACTGGCAACCACATCACTTCACTGAACCGCAAGAAATAGGCGTATGTCCTTTGTTTATAACCTAATTTGATAGTAAACAAGCCGCTTCACTACACCTATAATAACTATAATTACCTCGGAATCTGATGTCATCATTAGGCTATATCCAATTAATATAAATAATAATCCAACAACAACTAAAAACGCGTGGACATTCGACTTCTTCATCATATCTCCTGGAATATAAAAAATAACCGAATTTAATTAACACATTTAAATACAGGACATCAATTATCGGTAGGCGCATTTAATTCTTTTTTAAATTACAGTTTTTGTCATTGATATTCAATAGAAAGTTTTAGACTTCTTACGCTACACAATATCTATAGAAAAAAGATAAATCTTGAATAAAAACAGAGAATTAAAGAAACTGACGTTTATTAAACAAGTTTATACTCGCACTACCACACTATACTGTATGTAAATTCCTTTTAGTTATTTTATAAATATTTTATTTCGATAATAATTAAGGCGATAAGACTATGTTCCTTATATAAAAAATAATTACCACGCGATAATTTAACCTAGTATGTTTGCTCTTATAATTATCTTGTTGGTGTGTTTGTTCAATTATTGTAATTTTGTTTTACTAAATAAACAAAGCCGGCAATATAACAAAAAACCTACCATTACAAGTATTAAAATATTTAAGTCCGTTTGATTTGAGGCATTAACCAACTGGTTACTACTATGATGAGAACAACATAAAATTTAAAAACACATCCATTAGGGTGATTTTCCACTAAAAATGTGCCTTTTTTGTTCTCCAGGGGTAAACCTTTAAAAGGTTACCGCCGTGGGAGTGTTGAGTTATCCCCACTAAAACCCTCCCGCAACGAACGCAACTCTGATCGCGTAGCCCCGTCAGGTGTCACTCGGGTGAGCACCACACATCATCTGGTATTTACGACGGTACGTGACCACATCTACTAGCAGGACCGACTTTAGCCATCTAGACGCGCCGGGCGAGTCACAAATTTGGAGCCCTATATCCATTCTTAAATATATTATAAGTTGAAGATATTGCGTTTTTTTAAACATGCGTTGACGCTCCCCATAGACCTAGGGGCCTCCCGGGTCCTAAAGGGCGGCAGGAGTCCATCCCCCGTAAAGCCGACCTGCGTACCGGTTACGTGCCTTCCAGACCAGAATAGGCGTACGGTAACTCCTGGCTGTCGTAAGATGCGACTAAAAAGTTTGTAGATGCAAGAGGAGCTCGAGTTATCGACCAGGTTGGACGACGCTGTGTGTAAACGTATAATTATTATCGTGAGTCAAATTAAAATATGTTGCGGAATAAATAGAAGTTGCGAGATGAGCGTCGCTCTCGCAGATATGCCCCACGTATACATTCTGAAGGTTTCCTAGCTGCCATCAAGTCATTTGGGTTGAAGGGTTTAATCTAGTTAGTTGAGCACCGAAACCATGATTTATGAGTTTTAGCTACTAAATTAAATAGTCACAATGCAGTTGAAGCTGCGGGAATTAGCAAGTAAAATATTTTTCCTTATGATAAATACAGGAAAATGTATTGAATTTAGGGTTATCAAATATTACACAAATAATATTAAATTTTGTGAGTGCAGTAGCGAACAAGCATAGTTGATTTTCTTTATCGGTAGGTAGATTATTTATCAACCAGAAGCAGAATAATATTTACCCATTAAAAGAAACACTGACATATTTCTCATCATTCATTATTATTTTGTACTTGCTAATCCTCACGGTTTCACCAGCATTAAAAAAGCAAAAAAGAATAGTTACATATCTAAACATAGATAACACACTTCGCTCTCCCACTACACATCTGCATGAGCGTGGAGCGCGCGCTAATGTTTTAAAAAAAAAGTAGCCTATGTTATGCCTTAGACCTTCAGAAAATATTCTGTCCATCCGTTTAGAAGATTACCTCAGTCAAACAGACAAACAGAGTTTTGTTTTAGGTTTTGTGTATACTTTCATATGCATTGAGTAAAAAGTTGTTAATTTGAAATCAGAAATAGACACCTCAATTTTATTTATTAGTATTCATATAGATTTTTCCATAGAGCAAGTACAAATCGACTGACCTGCTCTATAAAAATACCCCCAAACATAATTTTAATTAGGTACCATTAATATGTAATTACTAACTTGTACTTACTTTTATGCAAGAAATAAAAGGCTTTTTTATTATATTTTATTTTACTTTACATGCCCATCATAATATATCTACAAGCATAGAATGGCATATATCTGCACTTGCTGTATTAATGCAGCCAATTGACAGCCATTTTGGTAGTCACATTAACCACAGCTGCCCAAGTGATAGTAGCCAATAGGTGATCAGCCTGAATCTGACGTTCACGGCCCACACAAAAGACCACAGATAAGTATACATACATGCATGCATACCTACATACAAACACATTCTCTCACAATTTGACTGGAGGTATCATGCACATCATTATCCTTGTCAGTGTGACTATATTACACATTCTTTCATTTAAATTTCCCAAACTGAATCAGTCATTTACATATTTTAGGTAGGTTTTTATGAGGTAATACCTGTTTCTAATTTATCCTGCAATATTCTTTAGCCCACAAATTACCTACTTCCTTGGCAAGAACTCTCCAAGAAATCAAATCTGAACACTCCAAAAAGTTTTAACCACATTTAACATGCTGTTATTATGTTTTACTGTAAGCCTAGCTAAAATCGTTTAATATGACATCTATAAACATAAGTGATAGCCAACTATAATGTGCCTGATAATAGTTGAATTTAATGCCAGTGATAGCAGCGCACACTAATTCTTTTCAGAAATGAAGGGAGCCTAAATTACAATTGATACCGTCAATTATCTACCAATGAAAGTCCAATCAAAGTCGGTCCAGCCATTTAAATTACCCAAAACAGACATACTGACAAAATTTTTAATATATATTTAGTATACTTTCACATGCAATTTGTAAGGCTTCTTAATTTGACACTTGACGCTTTCTACACTCAAACCACCAGAACAGGATTTTCTCCAGGGTCGTGGGTGTCATAGAAACACAAAGACAAATACACAAACACCCACACTAGAGAACAGAAATCGAAAATGATCATTTAGGTATCTGTCTGGCCAGGAATCAAACTTGGGACCCACTGCGCATTAGACTGGTATGCTAATCTCTCCCCCATGCGGTTTATATCGGGTCTGTATACCTCCACATTCACTTTCAAAATTTCTTGAAGTTTTATTTTATAATTATTTGCTTGTCAATTACTTGTAACTATCATTATAATAAGACCTATATAATTGTTTGTAACATGCAAATCCAACCGTCAACAAGTCAATTAGTTAATTCTTTACACAGACTACTTTTAGAGTATCCGCAAACTGCTTGTTATTGGTTGATAAAAAGCTTGCAGTTTGTGGGTAATCTTATTGCTATTGTAAAATACATAGTTAATTTGAAAAAGGCAACTAGATCTTCGATCAACAAATTAGATACAGAATATTGTTTTGTGAATATTAATGCCTAAAGATTGTAAAAAATAATGGTAATTCCAGAAAAATCCTGCATGCTTGATAAATAAAATTGTGAGGGTTGCCGTGTTTGGGAATTCCGAGTTTAAAATCATAAATTTGCAATATCATTTCGAGGGTTACCATCAAAATTTAAAAGTAAAATTAGCCTGTATTAAGTGCTAAAACCTCAGAAGAGTTATGAGGATTTCTGAGAAATGTAAAACAAATCCATACAAATAAATAAAATTGAAGTGTCTGTTTGTGATTTCAAAATAACAATTTTTTACTCAATGCATATGAAAACTTTTTGTCTGTCTGTATCTTCTAAACACCTGGATCGATTTCGATAGGACTTTCACTGGAAGATGGTTTATATAGCGTAACATAGGCTACTATACTATACTTTTTTGAAAAATTCATCTGCATGCACCGTTGCGGGAGAGCAGGATGACATTTAAGTTAAAATATGTATTCTTTTTTTACTTTTTAAACACGGGTGAAACCACGGGGATCTGCTAGTTTGGTATAAAAGTAAAAGGTGATTCTACAAAAATTGGGTAAATTGCGGTCATCAATCAATATAAAAAAATGTAGATGGACAGAAATAGTGTAACAATTATCCAACCTAGAAAGAATACATAGCAAATGAAGAATTTAAAGGAACTTTATTTAGTTTGACTCCAGTGGCATCACCACCACACATATTTCTGCCTTATAACAGCAGTGTAACGCTGCTGTGTTCTGGTCTGAAGGATGTGGTAAGGGTGACATACTTATCCGAGGCGTTCTAACTCAGTCCTCAGGGATAGCAACACATCTGTGGTTAACCTCAGGTAGGACTTTGATCTTATCTGGGGTTGATTACAGACTACCATTAACAGCAGTAGCCACTTGTCATCAGGTGTACTGCATTCTCGTTTGCTACTTCGCTCATATAAAAAAACTAGAATATAAATAAAAGATACCTTCTTCTGCCATCTTGCTTGTTGTAAGTGATAACTGAGTATTAAGTTTGTCTAATAGACTTTGTAATAACTGTATATTTTAAATAACTGCAACATTTTAATATACACTTTTTGGATTATTTTAAGCAACTGTCCGGTTCCACTTCACCCTAAATACCATCACACAGATCTGAGTTCTGAGGATAAACACAAATTAAACATTTTCCCGGTTTCCCATGGTCATAAACGACGAAAACTCTAATAATCGTTTATTTAAATGTTTACAGCTTTTTACTCTATTTTGTTAGATACAAAATAAAATGAATAGGAGGAAATTTGTTGAATTTAAATTCAATTTAGTGTCCTATTAGCGCATAAAAAGGTTTCTGAACTTTATATATCACTCCAATAATACACTATTAAATTATATATGCGGTTATTACAAACTAATCACGGTCAATTAGTATTACAAAGATTTCAATTTTCTAATAACATTTTTGATTATTTTTTCTCTAAGTTTTTTCAACTAAACTTCACAAATGACACAACAAATCACAATTTGACAATTTTGACGTTAACGGGTGACTATTTTGACCTTGGAGGTTTTTTTTTCTTAAAATTATATTACGGCCATGGATCTGAGCCCCTTACAGCCAATCTTCATTTATATTGTTTCTTTGACTTATCCTAATGGATATTAATATCTATATGGAAGACGACGATCATGGAATCTTGGAAGCAACACGAAAAGTCCTCTCTCGCTACATCATATCATTTTTCCACAAGCGTGCACATCATCGAAAGCTTTATTTTATGCTTAAACAGTAGAGTTGGTAATTGGCAACCTTTGCTGTACCCTTAGTACGAGTTTGTATATATACATATTTTTTATACTATATCGGTTCACATTTACGCTCGTTTTTCCATAGTAAAATTTTAGTACCTAAACGGTCCGCTAGGACCGCAGCATGTAGATGTATGGGCTCAAACGTAAACGAGGAACGTTTCACTTAACGTAATAAACTCGTAATATGGGTACTGGGTGGCAAGTGTGACAGTGAACATATTTTCTTCCGTGCGGATGCTTTCTTAGCGTGGACGGGTGATCAGCAATTCTACGTTGGTCAATCAACTCAACCTGTATGGAAAGCCTTTTAAGACTGACACATCACTGACAGGATGGACCAAAGATTATAGAAGGCATAAACAAAATAAATTAACCACTTTTATTTTGTGTAGTTGTGCGGTGATAAAGATTGCAGGAATTTGTTTGAGCTGAGTAGAATTTTGTTGTCCGACAGCCACACATTATATGAAGATATTAAGATATTGTATTAGTAACCAACATATTTTAAAAGTTTATCTGCATAACCAAAGAAATCAGTGTATTGGACTGCAAGTAAGCTTGGTCAAGAATGTCTAACGAAACTAATAAAAACGTAAGTTTTCTTAAATCACTTCCAGTATAAGTTATATTTTAGTGTTTTCTTATCTGGTACTGCACGTAAATTGTAAACATTAGGGGAATAGGGATTGATATCATGGAAAGTTTATTATGTGACTCACGTCATTTGTGCATACATAGCACACATAGTTTTGGTTATTGTTACGCATGCCAATGGTGAAATGGATCTCGATACAGTTAACAGCGGATGTGTGTCAATGTGTATGCGTGCCGGAATATGAATGTACGCGATTGCGCTCCTGATTCCAATACGCTTACGTTTATAGACAGTTCAATGGACTCGAAGTTAGTTAGGGTTTTGTTTATCTGTTCTATAATGACTGGTTGCTAACGCTTTAAATACATTAAGCATAGAAATACATTCAAGTAAAGTATAGTATGTTGTGGAATAAAATATTAAGAAAAAAAAATTAAACAAGTTGAAACTTTTTAAATATTCTCATGTCTTTTCAGTGAAATTCAATGAAAAGTTTCATTTACAATTTCACTCCACTGCTCTAGTGTGTTAAGAATACAGAAACATAATTTACCTATACCCTTATGATTTCACTGTTATTGGTATAGAATTATTGACTAATGATTCTATCTGAATTTTGGCCCTCCATTGCCTCATAAGACATGCTTCAAAATAGGCACAATACACCTTTAATAATAATGCATATTAATTAAAGCACAGCAGTTACAACATATTTCTTAAAGTTTGTCTGTAATTATTAAAGAAACACTTTCTGCACTCATAGCCCCACAGTAAATTTATCTTATGTGTTGTGGATGCCATGGAAGAATATATCCACAAATACACAAACACCCAGACCCAGAACAGAAATATTAATACATCATTCAAATGTCTGTCTGGCCGGGAATTGTACCCAAGACCTGCGTGTCAGACCGGTAAAATAACTGTTTGACTAAACGGGTCGTCAACTACGTCACAAAGTATTTATATAATGTATTTTATTACAGTTTTCCAACCTAGAGACTCCAGGTTACGTGGGTTTTGCAAACTTGCCCAACCAAGTCCACCGAAAGTCTGTGAAGAAAGGATTTGAGTTCACATTGATGGTGGTAGGGGAGAGTGGTCTCGGGAAGTCAACACTGGTCAATTCACTCTTCCTGACCGATTTATACCCAGAACGAGTTATACCTGATGCTACTGGTAAGTATCACCTTTATATATGCTAGCTGACCCAGCGAACATTGTTCTATCATTTTGTTTAAGTAGTTCACCCATGAGTCTGTGATATTTGTACAATAAATAAGCGCAATAACATTAGTTATCAATATGATACATTTAAGTATGTAATGGGTAGTCATGATAGGCGGTTTTAATTCTTTATGCTGATATTTCAACCCAGTTACATGGATGCAGTCATGGCAAAACTCTTTGTGACCATGATTCATGTAAGTGGGTCAAAATATTGGCAATAACAAATGAAAGTGTCTATCATGAGTATCAGTTAAATACTTGATGTATTAATTCCGCGATAATTAAAGTTTAAAATCATATTGATAATTAGTGTTATTGTAATTATTTATTGTACAAATATCACTGGCTCGTGAATGATCAACTTAAACAAAATAAAACAGCATTGTGAGTACCCGTTACGTACTATTTATCTGGTTTACTACGGTATAACTATGTTTACTGTGATTGGATGTAAGAAATGTTACTCATGATTTTAAATTGTAATAACTTTTGATAGAGTGGATCTATGTATTTTATTTAATGAAATAAAGCCATCATAATCAAGATGCATAATATTAATATGTCTGCATTCCCATTAATAAAATACAGTAGCTTTAGTGCCAATTGAATTCTAACACAGACATAGACCCAGTTACACCCTCATTATATACAGGTACAGTTTTTGTGGTATGCATAATTATGATATACTTAATATTATTATAAAATGTGGTATTTATAGGGAAATTCAATTAATGTTTATTGTATTTATGTGTATCCTTTTTCCTTGTCTTATTAACATTATAAATTAAACACTATACATGAAAAGCCAGCATTGTTATAATTTAGAGTACAATAGTAAAAAATCTATTTGAAAAGATTTATATATATATATATATATACTAGGGACCCGCCTTGGCTTCACAGGGGTGCAATGCTGATACTAAATATACTACAGAAAAACTGATGTTATTATACATATAAACCTTCCTCTTTAATCACTTTATCTATTACATAACGCATCATAATCTGTTATGTAGTTTTAAAAATTTTAGCATATATAGTGATATAGGGACAGAGAAAGTGACTTTGTTTTATACTATGTAGTGAAGTACCAGGTATAAATATGTGCATGTTAAGTATTTACATACAATTATCATTACTGCATACTGTAATTACAATCTAGAAAATAAATAGTTTTATGTACATAACTCACTGCTCTATGCTAATGAATCACTAATGACTCATATTTTACACTCATACAGTTAAGACTACAGTGCTTAAAAGATCTTTATATTAGCCTATGACTGTTTTAATCTCAGAATGTTGAGACTATAAAAATGCAAATATAAATAAACCATCTACCTATAAGAGATGTCATTTTGTGTTATTATTAAGAGTAATTTGGTTATAGGCTAATGGTTTAAAATTTGGATTATGAATCTTGGCGGAGGAGGTTCGAAACGTATGAATGAAAAGCATATCAGAAAACATCTTTTTGGAAATTACATACACATTTTGATAAATCTGCAATCACTTGCATTGACAGTGAAATATAACATTGTAAGGGAACTTGTTTGAAAGTTCTTTAATACAAAAAGCCAATAAATACACCCTTCCATCAAATACAGCAACTTCATGCTAGAAGTAGATGTGGCGGTGGTACTACCCAAACTATAAGTGATCAGGAAACAAAGGCCTTCACTTTGAGAGGCCATCTGACCAAACCATAATGGTTTATGATGATGTACATACTGTGTAATGTTTTCTAATACCTTTTCGTTGACAGAAAAGACAAATCAAACGGTGAAATTGGATGCGTCGACTGTTGAAATTGAAGAGAGAGGGGTAAAGTTGCGTTTAACTGTTGTGGACACCCCTGGATATGGGGATGCTATTGACAACACGGACTGTTTTAAGGTAAAATGATACAATAACATTGAAGATAACTGACTGATTAATGATAACTAAACATGAAGAATTGTTGGAATTGCATGATGTTTTAATTGATTTTTCTGTGTATTTGCGAATTTGTTATTGTTTTCTCCTCATTTCCTTTATTACACTGTTTGGTAAAGATAACAATCAATGGAATAAGTTTATTTTAGTTTCTATATATGAATGGTAACTCATACTTTATTACATAAATATGTTTACACTTTCAACCAACGAAGTTATAGTGTCTATTGTAAATACATGTACAATAATTCTTCAGAGTTTTGTTGCCTAAATAGTTATCTATTGTAAACCAAGTAATTAGGAAGATGATAAGAATCCTTCTTAAGGACGACTATAGATATGTAGATGCGTTGCTACCCATGAAAACTAAGTTAGAAGGAACACCTTAGATAAGGGGGTATGACTCTCTTATAATATTTTTCAATCCCGAACAACAGCTTTTTACACTGCTTTTATCAGGCAGTAAAAGTAAGGATTCTATCACCTTTTTCAAAGAACCTTTGTAATTCAATGCAGTTATTTTAAGTCAGCCCAGTTAAACAAATAATATGCTTATTTCCAGTCCATAATCCAATACATAGATGAACAATTCGAGCGGTTTCTGCGCGATGAGAGCGGTCTCAACCGGCGTAACATTGTGGACAACCGGATCCACTGCTGCTTCTACTTCATATCACCCTTCGGACACGGGTCTGTAACTATTTTGTCTTCAAAATCTAGGATTAGCGAAGTACAATTATACAGCCCATTTGATGATAAATGGCCACTACTAGAAAATAACATCTGTAAGCTACTTTGTGCAGAAGAAAGATTCTATCTTCAAAGATTTTTTTGTCCATCCTGGATGTATTGCATCTCCCAAGGACAAAGATAGTCGCCTCATATGAAAGTTAGCTGATAACCACATCCTTCCAATTCCATAAGAAATAATTCACACAAAATATAGGTGTGGCGGTGGTACCTCCCCAAACGATATAAAACGACTATAACTTGAGTTGTTTTATATCCTTATTATAATTATAATAATACGATTTGTAATTTATTACATTGTCTCTCGTTATTATTTTAAGTGATAATTTCTTTTAATTTTAGGTTAAAACCTCTGGACATTGAATTCATGAAGCAACTACACAATAAAGTTAACATTGTGCCCGTCATCGCTAAGGCTGATTGTTTGACAAAGAAAGAAGTGCAGAGGCTCAAAACCAGGGTAAGTTGACATTAGCTACGCTAACATTAGCTAAGTATAATATATTCTTGCAATGGATTCTTATATTTTAGTAGTTTAGTAAGAAATAATTCCGTAGGTAGTGTTACACATTCATATGGAAAGTTGCTCACGTGAATTTTGTTCGCTTATTTCAAAAACATGCATAGTAAAACTGTAGAAAAGGTATATTGCAACCACAGAAGTACTATAATTTACATGTAGTAGTAGGATATTTAAGTTTAGATTATGTGTGTAAAAAATATGTTGCTATAATAGAGTGTTATTTTTATAGGTAATGGAAGAGATTGAGAGGGAAGGAATAAAAATCTATCCCTTGCCGGACTGTGACAGCGATGAAGATGAGGATTATAAAGAACAGGTAATAAATTCTTTTAGAGAGTAATAAATGTTCATAATTTGCGAAATTAAATTCAAATTTCAAATTAAAATTATTTATTTTGCAATTAATAAATGAACATAAAATAAATTAATAAGCACTCATCCAATGTTGTTGGAAAACATTGTAAAAAAATATATAATATATATGGAATATTGTATCAAAAAAATATATACCAGTACATATTTCTTAAATTCATTTTACATATGTGTTAACCTTTAAGCCATAGTCTTGAAGTGTTTGTTGTTAAATTGCAATCACGGGACAACGCTAATTCGCTGCAATATTAACGGGCTATTCAGTACCTCTAAGAACAGGTGTTCGCTACCCGTTGGCGTCCGCCAACTCGAGCGTTCTGCAATACTCTGACTTCCAAAATGCGGTCTTAGGGAGAAAACATGCCATCACACGACGAGGTAAAAACCCCGCGCGTGTAGTAAGATTTAATTTGACTTTTTTTTTCTTTTTATATGATCGAAGTAGCAAACGAGCATGCAGTCCACCTGATGGTAAGTGACAACTGTCGCCCATGGACATCTGTAATCAATCCTAGATAGGAAGGTTCTATCTGAGGTTGACTCGGACAAGTATGTCTCCCTTACCACATCCTTCAGACCAGAACAAAGCAGTGCTTAACACTGCCTTTATAAGGCAGAAATAGGTGCGACGGTGGTGCCGTCAGTGTCGAACTACATCAAGTCACACCTTTTAACCACATACCATTATCAATTACATAACCATTTGTAACACCACGAACGTCGCAGGTCCGGCAGCTGAAGGCGGCGGTGCCGTTCGCGGTGTGCGGCGCGGGCCAGCAGCTGGAGGTGCGCGGGCGGCGCGTGCGCGGCCGCCTGTACCCGTGGGGCGTCGTCGAGGTGGAGAACCCGGAGCACTGCGACTTCATCAAGCTGAGGACTATGCTCATGTTAGTGGAACACGCCAGATATTGTTTTGATTAGTGTTAAGCCTTAGACCTTCAGCTATCTTCCAGTGAAAATCCCGTCAATATCGGTCCAACCGTTTAGAAGATTACCTCAGCCAAACAGACAGACAATTATTTTTATTCAATTGTATTTTCGCTATAGTTATCGTGTATACTTTTATATGCATTAAGTAAAAAAAATGTTATTTTGAATTTCATCAAAAAGCGTTATTCACTAAGTTGGTAACGCGGCGCCAAACTGCCAAGATTCCACCCCATTGGTGAATATACAGACAATACGGTGCCACAGTGCGACGTATACGCCTCGTCTCACGGATTGCCTGAGATACATAACATAGTTAAAATATAGATTTCATTATTATGGTTTATTTTGATATAATTTATTTCATATCGTTGTTAAGAACTACGATGATAGACATTTGTGTCCTTTGTTTTTAGTACGCACATGCAAGACCTCCAAGAAGTTACTCAAGAGGTGCACTACGAGAACTACAGGTCGGAGAGACTCGCAAGAAATGGTCAAGTACCGAAACGACACACGTAAGTTGATACATTTATAGTACAAGATAACAAACGATTATAATATAGTATCCAATGTGGTTTGTGTTTATTATGTGACATAAATATAAATTATTATGTTATGATATGCAGATCTACGGAAAGCGGTCTTAGCGAGGCAGACACGAACGGACTCGCGAATGGTTCTAACGAGGACGCCACTGAACGCGAGCGGGCATTGAGAGAAAAGGTAAACCAATTAATAAGATACCCAGTGGTGTTTTTTTTTTTTTATAACATGTGAGTAGCAAACGAGCTTGCAGTCCACCTGATGGTAAGTGGCCACTGCTGCCCATGG
>DWPV01005198.1:0-12711 GCA_018251915.1 Urbanus proteus proteus
TGAGAAAAAAATGTTATTTTGAAATCACAAACTGACACTTCAATTTTATTTATTTGTATAGAAGTAGCAAGTAACATTCCACCTTGTGGTATGTGGCCACTGTCGCATGGCGATGGACACCTGTGTTCAACTCCAGATAAGACAAGAATCCTACAAAGTCAAACCAGGGGGGTTGTATCACCTGCAAATATTGCTATTTTTAAAACACAATAGGCTGTCGTAATTATAATTACGATGGTTCTACCTTCAGATAGGTATTGCCATTTTAGCACCCAATACGCAATCGTAATTTCGTGTGTAATCGTAATTAAAAATCAAAAGGCTAAGGACGCGTTCATGATTGACAGATTAATGTATTTTGATATTGTTTTATCGCAAATATATTGTTATTCATCAATTCTGTAATTAAGTTTTTTATTGTAACCATATTACAATATCGATTGAAATTTAATATATAAAACATTTTATAATTACATTTTCTTTACTACTAAAATAGCTTAGTATGTGTTAATGGACTTCTTACTACTTGCTTTAAGAAAATTGTATAAAATACACATACAAGCATAATACGTGGTGCATACAAGTATACACTACGTATAGCCGAATAGTACTTCATACAATAGTAGATCAAATAGTAAAACAAACTCCTTAATAGAAATAAAATTTCATATAAATAAGTGTAAAATTGCAAAGTTCCACGGCAAGCAGTTCCACACTAATTAATATGTAGTGCATAAACAAAATTATCTCATAATTATACGAAGTTATATGTTCATAGCATAACCGCCTTCTCTCTTTAGTTATAGATTAAATAAATACAACATTTAATTTATATTAGGAATATTGCATTACAATTAGGAGTATATTAAATGTTCGTCAAAAGGAGGCTAGTGGCTAGGAGGCGAGGAATCTCTACATGATTAAGACACTTCTCTCTTACTTTATAAAAAATATTTATATTTATCGTAATACTAATAAATTTAGCCTGTAAAGAGCTTTCACGTTGCCAGTACGTTTACAACGTGTACAATTTTACGACAAATTCTTTGGAAAATCAATGACAAACTGTGCATTGTATTTATTTTGTCTTTTTCATTTATATTTGGTAACGTGTTTCACATGTGTTCTGAAATTTACAGGTTTTATAGCGTTTTATAGTTTTAAGGTGGTAAAACTCTATGTGGTTCGGCTCCGGCGGCACCACCGCTTATTTCTGTCTTATAACAGCAGTCATTTTAACACTACAAGTTCTTTATAGAACCTCTACAGTTCAATAACTGCTTGAAAACTTATCCACAAGGTTGTGTGCGTCGTTGTAATAAAGATAAATATTAAACTATAATATTACCCAATGAGCCGCGACAACCCGATTCGATTAGTCGTGGTTAAAAACTGTCCTTGCCAACTCTTTCGTTGCTAACGAGGGTCATGTCTAATATTACCTTGTTCTTAGTTTTTGCATTATGGAAGTAGCAAACGAGCACGTTAGCCACTTAGTGGTAAGTGGTCGAAACTGGATATGGACATCTGTAACCAAATTCATATTAAACAGGGGTTGTGTCTGAAGTGAAACAAAGATTTAAAGGTGGTAGAGCCCTTTGTGGTTTGACTCCGGCGGCACCACCACTGCACCTATTTCTGCCTTATAACAGTAGTGTAACGCTGCTGTGTTCTGGTTTGAAGGTTGTTGTAAGGAAGACAGACTTAACGGAGCGTTCCAACTTAGTCGTCAGGGGTAGCAACGCATCTGTGGCCGACTTCAGTTAGGACTGTGATTTTCTGAAGTTGATTACAGATGTCCATGGGAGGCAGTGGCCACTTACCATCAGATGAACTGCATGCTGGTTTGTTACTTCGATTATATAAAAAATACGTTGCTACTCTTGAGGACTAAGGTAGTCACTTCACTGTAAGTAAGCTGAGAATCCTTCAAAAGAAACACAAGAACTGCTTTACGCTTGAAATGGGTGACGGTGGTACGTCTTCCGTCGACCTATTACCACAATCACAACCAGAAAGGTTCACACACATATCATATCATAACAAAATACAGTCCAATTAAGAACCTCTTCCTTTTTTGTCGTTTAAAAAAGCTATAACGAGGCATAAATACAGACAGTACAAGACAGAAATAGGAGGTGATGTCAATCCAACAAGATTTCTACAAACTTTAATAATATATTTAGCAGTAATAGCGCACGTAATGCAAACGTTTTAAGTAAACGCAAGCTGCTTAATTTAGCCTTTTTACAGCATGATTCATACTTTAGTGTCGCTAAAAACGGCTGTCCTTGCAAACCCGTTTAAGTAACGTTACGAGTACTTCATATCAAATATTATTTGTATGTTTGTCAAGCTGATTCGTATCTTAACGTCCGTGTGCGTTAAATGATACCTTGAAGTTTATATAACTACTAGCTAATCCCCGCGGTTTTACCCGCGTTAAAAAAGTAATAAGGAATACATATTTAAACATAACCGAAATCCCGCTCTCCCGCGAGGGGGCTCGCATGTGGAGCGCGCGGTAATACTTTTTCAAAATTTAAGTAGCCTATGTTAGCCTTAGACCTTCAGCTATCTTCCAGTGAAAGTCCCGTCAAAATTTAGAAGTCAGCCGTTTAGAAGATAATCCCTCAGGCCAACAGATAGACAAACAATTTTTATTTGCATTTTTGTTATAGGTATCGTGAATACTATGCATTAAGGAAAAAGTTGTTATTTTGAATCCACAAATAGACACTTCAATTATATTTATTTTTATATATGAATGCCTAAATAAGGTAAAATTCATCAATTTTATAGCACCTTAAAAATGTTGGATTGAGAATTGACGCTGTGTTAAAGTTTTATTTTGTTTTAATTTACTGACAAAATTTTCTTAAGCAGGTAATAAACAAATTATAAACAAAATTAATTTATAAATTTTGCAAAGTAGCGCAAATTGTTTATCATCGATTGATTGATAGATAATGTCACGGTCAACACCATCTATTTACCTAATAAAATTAAAATAGGTAGGTAAATAATAAATATAACTTAATAAATTAATACTACATATATTAAATGCATAAAAATACATTATTCATAAGTTGGATGAGTAATGGAGTGAGTGAGAACTTTAATGATAAGTTAATGAGTAATCTCACTACCAAATCAAATTTTCTATTTTTATTACGAGACAATAAATCTAAGGGTCAACTTCTAATAAGAAATGTATAAAACTTAAACGACAAAACAATTAAAGTATTACGTCATCCTAATAATAGTGCTAGAATTGTAATTGCATGTGTCTGCATAATTACATCCCAACGCATATGCAAATCAGCGGATTGTTTGTCAGGATTGTGCGATTAATTTGAATGATAATCGGTAACCATAAAGGCTGTCATGTAATGACACTCGACACTGAAGGTCATACAAGGCCGTCGGTATCAGTAAACCACGGTAGGTGATTTTAAACAAGCGTGCAGACGCAGCATCGCTTATTTCGCGTAAAATATACTTATCAGCTAGATGTTGTCTGTAACAAAACTTAATAAATGAGTGGAATGTCATAAAATACTTCTAAATAGATGTCTTTATCATACAATGAATCTATTATCCATACATGGTTCTAGTTTCAGTAATTTAAGCTCAGTCTTAAATGGGTAATCCCAGTTTAATTTATTTATATTGATATCTTAGACTTGATGTAGTCTGAAGTACCCATTCTCTGCAAGATAGTAAATTTGCTTTTGGCTTAATTCAAAGATTCAGTTTTACTTAACGGCTTATTTTTGTTTTAGTATCATATTACCCGCTAATACAAAAAAAAAACATTTATTCATCATCAAATATAACAATGGAAACTTGATTCCAAACCTTTTGAAAACGTCTACGCTACATTTTGCACGTAATCACTATTTCATTCACTGTGAACGTTCGGCTAACCTTGCTACTGCCGTAACGTGTTATAATCCATAATTAATCGTCCCATGACAACAAATAATACGTAACTGTCGATTAGCATACAATTAAAATTCCCGCATATACCGCCTAATAGAGTCAGGCGACAGCCTTCCTATCAATGAAGAATGCGACACACGCAGCCTTTGCGGCCATCTAATGATACAAATTAATATTTTATGGTAACTATAATAATTTACGATGATAATAATTCAACCGACTAAGCAGAATTTAAGTTACTAAGTTATGTGTGTAAAATGATCGTGAAGAAATATGTGGTTGACCTCCAAACTCATCGACGAGATATAAAAACTGTTATCTGGGACTCATAACTGAGTTAATAAATAATAAGTTTAACTCATATCTGGGACCATATCTTTGTTATTTCAGAATCTTTACTGTGAATAGTCCCGAAAAAACTGAATGGTAAACGATTGGAATTATATGACCAGGCATATGACCAGTTACAGTAGCGCCAATTAGGAGAAAAATATGTCAAGTAGACTTAAAAAAAATCCCGATTCCAAAAAATATTTTTCATGTGCATAATAAGGCATAAACAATAATGACGACCGCAAGGCTATATTTAGATCCAACGGTATTGACGACTTGGTATTTGATGTAAATTACCGTAATTCATTAAGGTTAAGAACGTTTTATGCTTATTTATGATATTAATTAGTATTCATGGCAGTTTCATTATTGTTCATTCAAATATTTATAATGTTTGCGTTTTTAATTTGTTTGATTTCTTTATATTTATTGTAGCTATGAAACCAAGGCTTTATTTAATTTTATGTTTTTGTACGAGGCTTCTATGGAAACTCTTTTACAATTCTTTTATGATCTAGAGAATTTCTCACATTATGAAATAAGCTTAGTTTCTCAAAAAATGTCAAACTAACGCACTTTCCCCATTTGCACATATTTTTACAATAATTTATCTTAGCTATGTCGAAACGAGTAAGTATTTTAGCACCTACTAATAAATGGAACATAAAAATATTTAAACGAGTCCAACTTAAAATTGCGTACATTACCTTGTCAGTAAAACATAGTATTACATCCTCGGATCGCATGTCTGTAATATTACAACATACTTTCGCAGTTACATTTTTTGTGACATCAGCAATTACCAACGCATTTTTTCCATCACGGTGTCATGTTACATCGCTTAAGTTGCTAATTTGCATTTTATCTTCTTGCGTCTCACGATGATGTTGCGTTCGATCCGTTTTAATTCTTATGTCTTTAGTATAAGATATGGCTCTTCAAGATTTGGATCTACATGTTGTTATTGCTAAGGGTCCGTTTACACAGACCGGCTCGGGGAGCATCGTCGTGCTTTTTTTTTTTCACACAGACCGGATCCTATACGCTTGGAATTGGAGCTGCCAACTATTTTACTGATCGGCTGCGCAGACAATATAGAGCACACAATCAGAGCCAGTTGACTCCTTTCATTATTTCACACGAAGCGCATTCAAGCATCCCTAATGACGAAAGAAGTGCACATGAAAAAATAAACCTTAATACAATTACTCAAAACTCTGTTTCCAACGTGATAAAAAACTGTTCCTTTAATACAATTACTCAAAACTGTTGTATCGTGATAAAAATCAGTTCTCCTCTCCGAGCCGGCCTGTGTGTACGGTCCCTAAGGCCTAACCTAACTTGGTTCAGTGATGACAGATTTGAAGTTGTGTTGCGACCAATCTGGGAAGTTTTGGTATGACTTAAATGTCAGAGTCGCGGAAATGTCTGCTATTCATGAGGCGTGTCCGATGTAATAATATACCTACTTATTTTTTTCATTTCGTTTGCATTGTACCTATTCTACAAATTAGTTAAAATTTTGAGACATTACCACTACTAAATAGACACTAATATATTCTTTTTATGATTAATTAAAAAATCAAATAATGTGGTATAGAACTACATGGTCCATTATTCTAAAGATATTTTATTGTTGTTGATGAATGAGTTGATGAGTTGATGTTTATTTATTTTCTTAGTGTAATGTGACGTCATTTTAGTTCATTAAATACTATTTATGTTACTGTTTGTTTTACCTGATGAGCAATAAATTACGGTCATTATAAATATTTCTTGTTGTTATTTATTAATACACTCGTTAGCAGGTGAAAACAGGTGTTTGTGGCTATACGAGTATTGTTGAACGTAACGATATGAGTGCTTTATGCGAGGCGTTACAATATGCCAAAGTTATTTGCCAGTAACTAGCTATCGACCAAAGTTTATTACTGTGACGATGTACAGTCGTGTGGACTCGTTGTTAAATTTCCTTTTGGTATTTTAAGACAAGTTGAAAGAGGAGAAAATCGTGAACCATTCAGTTTATGTTAAATTTAACAAAAAATAAGGTGATTCCGAATTCCGAATATTCTGAATTTATTTAGTCAATATAATTTCTAATTTTTACAATTATAATTAAGAATCTTAGAAAAACAAAAGAAAGTTACCATTTTGAATTGAAGTGTTACTTGGTAGGTACAAATATGGTTTTGGATGATCATTCCTCCAAGGATTTTGGTGATAGATTGGCGTGTGTGGTATTGGTAGATGTATCACCCAAATCGCGGAATTTAGTAGGTTGCAAATTTTGTTGTAAGAATATCTTTTTAATCCCAGTGTTTACCATTTTGCTTTTGACTGTAATAAGCCTATGGATATCAATTTAATTGGGCACCTCGATCCACCAGACGGCCTTAACGACGCGTCACCTCGCGCCGTCGAGTGGAACCGATTGCTTGATCCCTTACTGTATCTATGTAGTGTCGTTTATTCTACGTTGATCTATTTGCTCTCGTCAATGTTTACAGAAATGAGGTCGTATCTGAGAGATTTATGATTATCTTTTTTAAGAATCGCAAGTACGTAACTGTACTTGAGTTTGATGTACCGTGATGGCATAAAGCTTGGCTTGTTAATATTTATGGAGAACTCATGTCGAAGGTTCAGAATCTCTTGCAAAGGTGTGCACGATGCACGGCTATAACAGTGAATTAAACTGAAATTGGTGCAACGATTGCTTTAATTAATAATTTTATGTGTAAATTTATCAGAAAAAATTGCAAGTATCATCTTTCTCCTTTTCATTGATCCCTTATTTTTTACATCGTTTCTGCACTAATCGATTTTAAAGATAAATTGTATAGTCTTCACGACGTGTGATCTCGTGCCAGCAAGCGGTAGAAAGTGGCTGATCCATCTCATTTACTGGAACATATGTGGCGGAAAAATATTTTGACAAGAGGTGATAAATTTGGCACCGGATTTATAAAACTTCAAGGTATTTGATCCAGACCGAAGAAGTTTCAACACGCCATTTAAAACTTTTATCACTAAGGAGACATGTTTGGATTAATGGATCAACAATGCAAATTTCAGATTTAAAAACATTACCTGTGTTATGTATAAGCTATATAATGATAAATAAAATGTAGACGATGTTGACAGAATAAAAGTAAAAATCATTAAAACACATTGTTTCAAAGAAAATAATATCCGAAGTAGTTAAAGTACAGAATGACTTTCAAATAAGACAAACAACAAAGATAATTGGTACAATCGCATCACGAATATGGCGTCGCAACGCAACTCGTGCCATAGCTAGAAATATCAAGCGTTTCGCTCGACCCGGAGTAGAAGCCGGGACCTTAGACCCCGTATTGTAATGCCTACTTGCCTCACCAACAACGAATAAACGAGATGAACGATATTAGTTGATGATTTTAAAAGGGACTAAAGTTTAATTACAAAATCTATCAAAATCGTTACATAAGAAAATGATACAATGAAGATATCCATGAATAATTGAATGAACTGCTCTTATGAATGAATATTATACTTATCGCTTATACGCCTCTAGCTTTAGTGTTTACCAAGCTATGCTACCTTAGCTATATTGAGGTAACTGTCAGTATATTTAGAGATTTGATTGTGATGGAAATTTATGAAGTAAAATGTATTCTAGATAGCTCCACCGAAAGGCTTCCGTTAATTCTAAATATTCTTCATTAGATGTAGGTCTTCGTATGTAAATTCACATCTTGTATGTAAACAGTGTATGTAAATAGTATGTGTGAAATAAATTTCCGTTTCCGGATTCCCACGGAGCTAGTCCGTACAACTCTTAAAGAACTAGTTTGTAAATCTTAAGGCCAATCGGTCGATACTTTTTGCTATTTAGAGATCGATAGGATACAGTTACTTCCCTGCACTGATTTCTCTCTTGACTTCGGAGATGTTATCATACATTGCAAATACACAAACTTAATTTTTATCTCATGCGTTGTGACTAATTGTGACATTAACACGTAGATGATTCCCATTTCTTATTCTGCTTTGAGAGTTTATTGTTACGTTCTCACGAGCTATAACTTTGCACATGTAAATTCTCATGTAAATTGTATTTGTAAACCGTAGAGCGAACTGACCACATCCGGCCTAACATGCGGTCCTTTGAAAACTGGTTTTAACTTCCTTTGGAGCGACGGAATTGGACAATACCCTGAGCTTGGTCGTTGAAGATTCAATCAACGTGCCATGAGGTGCGACAGTTTCCTCGGCATTCGTTTTTTTTAAGAAATATTCTTGCAAAAGAATCGATCGAATACCGTTACCACAACAAGGTCACTTTTCAATTCGCTCGCGAGATTCTCTGTTTTTGCTTATCTCCCTATTCGTACCTAAGCGTTTATTTACATTATCGACACAATAACACTTGGATGACGAAAGATGTTTTTGAAAAGTTGTAGCTTAAACATGACGTCACAAAAGAAGTATGACACTTTAATTTATAGTATTCTTTTCACTGACTGTTACCTTTTCAAAAAAATTTTAATTTAATGCAATTCACATGGTTATGGAACTTAACGTATGATTTTGTGATATATTGGGAATAAAAACTAAAGTATTTTGGCTGTGTGTGTTGCCAGTTTCTGTGATATTGCCAATCCAAATGTTCTGTTATACTGAAGATCGTATTTCGTAGTTATAGAAAAATGTTAAATTAATTTAACAAGCTCTCGAGCGTGTAAACAAATATAAACTTCAACTTTATCTATTTAATCAATTTGTTAACTTAAATTGATTGTTACCAATTTATAAGTGATTCTGCCAGTAATCGATCAATTTTCTTTTTGTCCGAATTGATTAGAAAGAGGTTTGTGCGAAGATGATATTGCTTCAGCGCTTCTTGGGCCCTTTACTATTTCCTCAGTCGTTGGCAATGAGACACGGTCTTAGATCAATGAGGTGTACAATGCATATTTCAAAATTAGCTGCGCAATGAAACTCGTTAAGAGTATCAGCTTGGACTAATTGCTTAGCACTTTGTATATTATGATAGGTTATTTTGAGTAACTTATCCGAATACAAATATAAACAATACATTGTAATATATGTACTAATTCTGTATTCGAACATTATTACTATTATGATTTCTCTTAAGCCTTAATCTATTTCTATCTTATATTAGCAATGCTGCTTGCCTTGCTGCATTGCGTTGCCTGTTCTGTTATTTTGTTTATTTGTTTTTCCTTCTGTTTGAAGGAGCGGCAAGATAGAGAAACTAATGTGACGCTCTCAAGATATCAATGCATCTGCTCTATCGATCTCAAATGGAACTCCTATCCTATTTCCTATCCTAATATTCAGATTTGTTAAAATCGTTTTATGTTCAATAAAATATTTGAATCCTTGAATTTAGTTAGTTACAGTTATATATCGCCAGCAAAATGCTATATACTGCTTCTAATATACAACAGATAAACAAAACAATATCCTAACGAGGAACATAATTTAAATGAACGGAGTATATCTGATATACATGTATAATTGTATATATCTGACCTTGATAGTACGCGTCTCGTTTACAAACGGTGCGCACCCCCGCATTGGCGTCCTGCGATTACCGCATAAGGGGCCTTTACACGCTGTGATCCTACGATCTTTGTATCCGATTTTATTTGCTTGATTCTTGATTCTTGACGCTTATTATATGTGAACGTATCGACAGTCGATTAAAATCGATAAAATTCGATTTTGAACTGCTATTTTGGATTATTTATTGGAACTTGCTAGTCACATAGTATAAAACAAAGTCGCTTTCTCTGTCCCTATATCCCTATGTATGCTTCAATCTTTACAACTACGCAACGGATTTTGATGCGGTTTTTTTAAAGATAGAGTGATTGACAAGGAAGGGTTATATGTATAATAACATCAGTTTATTCTGTAATATATTTAGTACCAGCATTGCACCAGTGCGAAGCCAGGGCGGGTCACTAGTTAAGAATAAAAAAAGCGTTAGAAATAACTTATAGTTAATAGTTTTTAAAATCTAAATGAAGTATATTGCAAAAATAAAGAAATGCTTTCCACGTAACGATAACGCGAAGTTTACATCACAAATAATGTAGAATAGAGTTAACGTATCGTGTTTCTATATATCTACTCGTACCATATCTATCACAGATATCATAATTCATATTAAACTTTTTTATATGACGGAAAGATTACGGTAGTCTATTTACACACTGAAGATTTTAATAATGTAAATACATATTACGCTAAATTGTTAAGAGACCAAATACAAAATTATTTGTAGATTCGTGTTATTGTATTATGGAGCTGTAAAACAGCTTAGTAGATGCTAATCTGTGAGACGTGCGTGGAATAAAATAATTAATGAATTAAGTTAAAACAAAGCCAGGAATACCTATTTTAATAATATTTATTTTAAATAATATTCATATGAATTATTTTTAACAAATTAGTGGAACAAATAGTGTAACCATTCTTACATAATTATAGTGTTGGCTTGCCAAGTATAACGTATCCATGTTTGAACGAATGACGTTACAAAGTTATGGCGCGTACAGCTGTAAGGCAAAATATTTAGTAGTTGTTTATCAGTGGCCTGGTGTCTATGGTCGAAGTAATTTTAATTTGCGTGCGCCGAATAAATTAATGCTTTGTTAAAACAACTGCATATTTGGCGATGTCAATGTCAAAGAACATGTTTGAATCCAAGTTTGAATCTATTTACATACGCTCGTCAGATGGATGGAACTATAATATTTGATCGTTACGCAATCAATAATAATGGCGGCGTTAGATTTAAATATGAATGCTTTGAATTAATATTCATACATTTATCATAGTTTTGCTATGAATATTTAATATTCAATGAACATTATTAGTTAAATAGATGCACTTGCTTATAGGCATACTTATTCAAGATGAACTGTTAGAATTTTCTCTTAGAAAAAATATGAATTAAGTAAGTAAAAACAGTTTCTCTTACGTATGAAAGTTTATTATTGGTGAAGTGTTCATGATGAATAAATTTATGAATATTATTACAGTGTAGGTATGATAGGTGTTTACGTAGTTGGTATTTTATAATATTATGTTTTAAATAAAATATAGTCAAAGTACCTATAAAAATACTATTATTATAGTCATTAATGAACCTAAATAAAAAACTAATGAGTATCGGATACATAGTTTATATACTGCTACAATGTCGACAAAATGTATCGAATGAAAAATCTTTTTATATTATTCACAAAAAGGAAAACGAAAAAAATCATTGTATTTGGCAAAAGTGAATGTCACATGAAAATATATGACTTCGTTTTCAATTTCATGCGAGTTTTGATTCTATTTCAGTATTATCTTTCTCACAATGCCACAAAGAGAACGTCTGGTGTTTAAAATTCAATAGACATTCGTAGACTGTAGCTAATAGAAGAGGAGCTTTAAGGCTTCGCGGATCCTCCCGTGAGGTATAAAGGCGGTGCGATATGAAGATGTCACCAGCTTTTCAAGTTATTGTAGGAACTGTCCTGCATTTAAATAAATAAAAAATAAAAAAAATGTATTGAAACTTAACACAAACAGGCAATAAATGCACATATTTCGACGACCGGCGTGGCAGAACGGTTACCATACCGGTCTGACGCGAAATGGGTCCCGGGTTCGATTCCCGGCCAGACTGATATCTAAATAATGAATTTTGATATCTGTTCTGAGTCTGGGCGTTTGTATATTCCATTTGTATGTCCATGGAACCCACGACACAGGTAAAAATCCTACTGTGGGGCTATGAGTGTAGGAAACGTTTTTTTCTTTTTTCTGCGTTTCCATTTGTAATATTTCCATTGTTTCATTATCTTCTTATGCTTACTCCAATATGGAAATATAGCGACTCATTTGCATCCTATTAAAAGGAGAATTTTTAACGATCTCAACGTATTAACTTAGGGTGCGTAAATTGTGATCACTTCCAAGAATATTCATGCAAAGATAATTATGTACTTACCTACCTGCCATAAACCACTTACAATTAATTCAGAGTGGATTGCATACAATACATTTTGTTTTAATTTAATGCGTGCGAAGCCGCTGGCAAAATCTAGTTATAGATAAACAAAAATACCGTTTTCTATAACCTCACTACAAGGCTTTTTAAGAAATTGTGTTTTGCGTAGTGCATAGGATAATAGTACACATAACTTTTCGATTACGAAAAATTGAATATAAATAACTTTTTCTACAATGTTTTAGATCGCATGATAAACATCTAAAGATTTCTCCAAGTATAACTAAACTTAATAACTTTATCTAACCTAACTTAAATTCCAAATTTGAATCGTTTCGCACCCTTCCCAATTTATGTGGTAGCGTGGCCACCGTGCGGATGTGTGCGTACAGACGGGCGCGATCGATACCCCT
>DWPV01005199.1:0-12710 GCA_018251915.1 Urbanus proteus proteus
TCCGCCTCGCTGGGAATCGAACCCAGGACCCTCGGATTAGCGGTCCGGCGTGTTAACCATTGCGCCATCCGGGTCGGAATAGACACGTTATGTGATAATAGGCATTGAATATTTATTTATTTGAATTTTCTGTATATCGCATAAACAAAAATAGAAGAATTAGAGACAAAAAAGAGAATGAGCCATCAACGTCGAGTCGAAGTACATAGAGTTCTACCACCTTTAAAGTATTACAAATATTACAAGATTACATTAAACATTTTTTACACATAACACAATTACATTATATACTTTTAATTCCATGTATCCGACTAGTACCTGCAGTTTTACACTTGAGTCATTTAATAGGCAGTACAGCTGAGTCACCAGTCGACCTCAGTAGATTTGTGGTCGAGTCTCCTGCGGTTGCAATTGATAAACGTAGGTGGTTGTACGTGCGTTGTGATTACTAATGCCTACTATGCTTCATATTGTATGCACTGTTTCTGATTATGGAGGTTTTTTTTTTAATATAGGAGTAGCGAACGAGTGCAGTCTACTTGATGGTAGGTGGTCACAGCTGCTCATGGACATCTGTAATCAACCCCAAATAAAATCACAGGTCTATCTCAGGCCGGCTATAGATGCGTTGCTACCCCTCAGGAGTAAGTTGGAACGTCTCGGCTAAGTATGTCTCCCTAACACCACACTACAAACCAGAACACAGCAGCACTACGCTGCTGTTATAAGGCAAAAATAAGTGTGGCGGTGGTGCCGCCGGAGTCGAATCACACAGGGCTCTTTCATTTTTGATGATGATGGTATACAAAGGGTTTTACCAACTTTAGTGTGGAAGTACTCTCCGTGGTTTGACTCTCATTGTACCACCGCCACACTAACACGAGCCACTTAGTCTTCATGGGTAGAAACGAATCTATAGGTAGTTATTTACCTACCTCAGGTATTACTTCAATCTTATCTGAGGTTGGAACGGATCAAAACGACTGACAGTGGCCAGTTACAACCAAGTACTTTATACATGTTTCTTTACAATTATAATTTCATAGAATAACAGGTAGGTACTGTACATCAAAGCGTAGAACATGTTAGAACTTCCAAAATAAATGCGGTGAAATTCTCGCTCGCGTGGTCAAATATTTCATATTTGGTATTGCTTGCTAATTAGGAATGTTAGTTATTCGTGGTTGAATGTATTATTTCAAACTTAAACTTGTTTCACTTACCTAATTGGTTTTTAATTCAATCAGCACAAATAAGTGATTACATATTTAATTATTCTATGTCAAAAATTAACGTGACAAAAAATATATATCAGTCTCAAATTCAGTAACAGCATAAATATTACGTATCGATAGATTACTATAAATACTACTATAGGTTATTATCCTAAGAAGTTATATATTGTTCTTTTCTGAAGTCAGTCATACATGAAGGCCATGGAATAATTATGTCATGTCGTCCTAGGGATTGTATTTAAATATTGAATAAAATATTTATTTTTCAGCGAGCATATCAATCTGAAAACCGATACGGTATTGATTCGCGGTTTTATCGTAACCGCTTGTGTAACTGAATCTTAATGGTTATAGAACATACAGGTATATTATTATCTGCTCCCATATGGGTCTTTTAAGCGATATTATCAAATAACACGTGAGTATCAGTGTGGCAAAATCGTAGCAAGTAACAAATTACCAAATTTCCAAAGTGTTATCGTTCTAATTCCAATGGTAAACACGTATAATTTATACATACGTTATTTATGAGTTACTAGCTAATCCCCGCGGTTTCGCCCGCGTTTAAATAGTATAAAGAAATACATATCTAAACATAGATAACGCCCCGCTCTCCCACGACGGCGGGCGCAAGCGCGTGGCGCGCACACTAATGACATTTTCCAAAATTAAAGTAGCCTATGTTACGCCTTAGACCTTCAGCTATCTTCTAGTGAAAGTTTCGTCAAAATCGGTCCAGCCGTTTAGAAGATTAGCTCAGCCAAACAGACAGACAGACAGTCAGACAAAAAAAAAATGCATTTACGATATACATAGGTATCGTGTATACTTTCATATGCATTGAGTAAAAAATTGTTATTTTGAAATCACAAACAGACACTTCAATTTTATTTATTCGAATAAATATTTTTTTATCCTCTCATTTAATTGAATAGTAAACTAACATAGAGTCAACTTGTACGTTGTACTTCCATGTCTAGTCTCATGGACATAATTATGTAATTAACCTCACGTAGGATTATAATGCTACTTAAAGGACGTTACTACCGTGAGAACTAAGTAGATTACCACATTTATCATAGTCATACCCGAATGCAGCAGCATCTATTTGTACCAAGTATATCAAACAGAGATCGCTGATAAATATCGACGTATATATATCGTGATATACAGGGTATCCCAAAAGTTACACGATAAACTTGGAGACAAGTTTGTCGTGTAACTTTTGGGACACTCTGTATGTCATCTAATATATCGATTGATATATATTATATACGTTGATATATGTCAATTAATATTTCTTATTGTCTCAGTTAGAAAATTACCCAACCCAATGTGACGCTGGCAACATTGGCTCAAAGTAGCAATCCTACTTACTAAAAATTTCGGGTTTTCTCCGTAATGTGAACGGTTAGTTTTTATTTTTTTTCTTGAAATTAAATAAAAATAAAGGAAGAAAGAGCTTCAAGGCGTCCCTAAACGGCTTCTCGAGCATGCGGGTCCAGAGGTAGAGTCCACGATTATCAATTTTAAAATAAAGTCATAGCAGTTTCAAAGTCACGTCTTTTCATATGCATGATATATATCCAGTATATATCGGATAGATATCAAATATCGGATATTTTGTTGTAAATATCGGATTTTTGCGAATCCTGATGTAAAGCAAAAAGAGACGTACCTAACGCCTCTATCGCTGCTATATAACTCTGCGGGAGAATAATAGAATTCTAGCAAGCCTTCGTGCCTCATTGTTTTCAAGTGGTTTTGCGCAGGAATATCAGAAACTAGATTTTACTCAAGCATGGCATACAATAAAAATAATATACATACATACAATACATGATATGCAAGAACGAGTCTACATTTTCCAATTAGTTGTTTTTTATCCTTAATAAAAAAAATGCAAATAATATAATTTAATAGTCTTTCCATACATGAATATTTCATTTCTCCATCACATTAAAATATACTACCAATTTGATGTTACAAACACATTTTTGCCTCAAATAAAAATAACCCCACCAATCTTTTCACACTATCGAAACCGCTGTAAAAAAGTCGACTATCTAATCAATTTTAAAGACTTCCTCATTTCCTCGTATCTAGACTTCGACGTTAATCAACTAACACGTAGTTAATTACTCCCAATCGGAAGACCGTGGGCGAAGTGGAGCAGGTGACGAGTTAACGAAACAGCTGGTCGAAACCTACAAACGAATTTACGCCCTAATGTGGAACATTTAGTAGAACGATACAGTCGAGAATAGCGTGAAATAACCGTGACTAAATGCTGCAGTAATATAGTATATTAAGCGTTATTATTAATTGCCGAGATGCAACTGTCGGGGTTTAGAACAAAGGGATGTTTAGTGAGATTATAAATGGTATACAATACACGTATACAGCTTATACATACGAGAAGATAGTGCTTAGTGAAGAACAATGAACATTGCTCTTAATCTATTGTGTGAAAATAATTGCTAAGTTTGCTATAAATTTTTCAATGAGCTCTCGAGGTAGAAAATATATATACATTGTGTCCTTTTGCAACTTTTTATTATTGTTGACTTACTTAACATAGTTTGCATATATAACCAAAGAGAGAAACATTAACAAAACATGATCACTACTTATGATAACTACTTATGATTTTATTGTTAACAGAAAAAATAACAGTTGAAATAAGAATTAATAACAGTTTTATGATATTTTAAAGATATATTAAGACATATTAAAGATATATTTAGATATATTAAGACCATTTAAGACATATTAAAGCGTTAAAAGCTCTGTGTCACTAGGTATAGACTTAAAGTTTTGATTTTCATATAAAACACATGTCATACTTATTTTAAAAGGAATAGTTTTGCTGGCACTGATTTCTAACTATTTTTATTACTTTAAAGTACTCATATGTTACGAATGTACTAATGGGCGTATAAACAGCTGTACGAATAAAACTTTCACCTTTTTCTTCCGAATACAACAGTTGTAAGTAATAAGGTAACAAATTATAGGCGTTTTCAACATGAATTTTAAAGTTACAAAAACTTTAATGTCCAATTTTAGGCCTATTTTTGTACCGCAGTTTAAAAACCCCTGGATTATGCAGACGGCAGACAGATCAGCAAAAGGATTTCCATAACATGTACTAAATAATAAATTAATATTTTGAATTGAAGTAAATCTTTAAACTTAATGCCTTATTTCCTATTTCCTAAAGACTGGAGGTTGCGATAAATCCACAAAAGGTGTTCACAAACAAAACAAGTTTTTCTGCGTTTTAGACCTCTAACACTTTCGATTGCTCGCAGGTACATATTTTGGGTCAACTAAATATTTAAGACCTACTATTGGTTCTCGTTTATGAATTGTTATTTGTACCGATATCGTGAAAAATATGTTAAAGAGTGTTTAGTGTGAATGAGAATATTAATTATTATTAAGTACATTAAAAATCTTAAATGTTTCAATAATATGACGTAAATCTTTTCTTCAAATTTGATTTTCCTCAGTTTTATAACTATCAAATGAATATGTAAATTAGGCTTATTATTTTCATACGAAACACATTCTCTTATATTCTCTCTTCTCTATTTATGACCTCAATAAATTGAGGTCGGTCGTCATCTGTATTATAGTCTACAAACTAGGTTAGAGTGCGCTCTACTTGAATATATAAGTAGGTTCTACACAAATATTAAAAGTGAGTTATTTTCGAGAATAAATAGTAGGACTGCCGCTCCCACCAACTTCGCATCAGCTAGGTCGATGTCAACATTAGTTACGCAATGAGACCTCGCGTAAATCTCAATGCACTTAGTCAACTCTCTTATTACCTAAACCATAGATACGAGTTTCGCTTGGCAAATTAAAGCCTACATTATGCAATAAAGACTCTTACATCCTAATATTTAAAGGCTACTTTTGTGAAGCTCTGCTAATATTCGTGCTAATGTATGAGTACCATTACGACATCCTTCGTTTGTATGAGAAACCGATTTTTATGTTTTGGTTATAGAATGATGTTACGTTGGCTTTTGATTTTGAAGTTGTTACTATAAAAACAATTGCACAGATTTCGTGTTATTTTTTTAGACTATTCGAAACCTATCATAATAATACAAATTTATAAAATTTTCAAGATTTTATAGACATCTAGGTTTCAAAGAAATAAAAATCTAAGATAGAGATCGGTTGATCACTGAAGATTCCAATTAGTTTAATTTAATATATGTCACATGTGGCCCATACAAATTAATACCATGAAAAAGTAGCACCCAAATGCACTTATTTACCTACATTACAGCTCGAGCGGTACATTATCACAATCGTTAACAAACTAACAAAGATCAAGAACACTTCGTGGGCAATTTATTTTGATTTAACTTTTAGCAATTTCCCAAAGGTATGTGAACGTGAAGTTAATCAATATTCCAGCCAACGCTCTTCCCAATGTGTGTTTGTCAATAGTCACTGCGCCTAGCAAGCATTTTTGTGACCGCAGAAGGTGTTGATAATACACAGAACCGCTGCTGCCGATCTTCTGTATTTTGTCAAGGAGTGTTATGATATTCAAAACCATGAAAGAAAGAAACAATAGGAAGAGGCACGTGGGCGAATTGAGGCAACTACCAGTATGATCATCTTAGCATACTTAATGTCGGTGCTTGCCAGTCATTGAGACACGTAAAATTATTTGTGGGTTGTAATTTTTTAACTTATTCATTGTTGACAAAAAGAACCAATAAAAAAGCAGGTTTCCTAGTGGCAAGAATACGTTCAGGTGCTGATTTCTGTTAGTTTGTCGACAGCGGTTTCCATACTAATCGGTTCCTATGCCACTTCCTCTTTTTTCTCTTTTCTGTGTTCAAGACTGACTCCTCACGGTAACAATCAATACTCACTTTCTATCAACACTTCTTATAATAGTCAGGTACTATAGGTACGATGGCATTAAACCCTTATCAAATTGTTGGTAGGTAATTCTCTTGTGCTTTTAAATAAATACCGTATGTAACAAAAGTAATGCAAATGTATTCAGTACTTACATCCATTGTAGCGTAACAATGCCGAATATCGTGAAATTTGTAAGCCTATTTTTCACCATTTCGCCATTTTTTACTCAAGGACCCTCACTGTTGAGAGTACCCATGGTTTTAACCTGTGTTTTGTTTTTATTTTATTTTCGAAAGTAAAACACAGGATTCTAAATGTTCTTACTTTGGTCGACGTGAAATGGACTACATGTAATTTTATACTCTTTTTAAATAAAATGTTTTAAGTCGATTCTAAAATGCAAGTGCTGAACAATTGGGTATAGCAATAAATCAATTAACGATTTGGTCCAAACTACTTATATCAATCCATTAAATTGTAAATTATGGACGGAGTTGGTAAGGTTTATGAAGTTATGGAACCCTCCCTAAGATTTTGGAACCCTTTCCATTTCGACTCCAAAGGCAACGACGGCATACTTACACGATACAAGAATTATTTTAGCTTAGGTAATTCACTATAGTGACAATTTAGCTGTTATCGACGTCGAGCTCGCCAATCAAATAGAAACTTTATATAACTTTTTATAATTTTGACAAGTTAAATTATATTTCTGGTCGAAGCTGTTGACGAATGTCATTAGTATTACTAGCGGATTCAGTTTTCCTAAAAAAAACCCTTCGCGTGAACGCGTTTATGCGTTAGCAAAATAAGTAAAATCCTAGCTCGTCGCTGGCGCAGCGTCGAGTTTGTGGCTGTTTTCGTAGTGAATTAACCCCCTGGTTTTCGGGGTTTGGGAGGGAGAGATACTTAAACAACTTGTACAAGATATTTCAACGCAACAGCCAGTACTCTGCTTCTATTTAGATTTCATTACAAATCCCCATTGATACCATCAGCATTTTTTGTTAGAAAGAGCGTAGTTGCCAGATCATCTCAATCTTTAGAAGTAGCAACACGTCTGCACGACTTTACATCAAATCTATAACTTTCATAGGCAATATTTGACATGTCCCTGTTGTTCCGGGACCAGAATAGGGCTGTCATAAGAGGCGACTAAAAGCGGGGTACGGTGTTGCGGGCGGCTAGAGTGGAAGTTCTAGCCGTTCATCTAGCGGCCCTAGGAAGGACGGTGGTATGTGTGGTCGCATAGCACCGTGCACCTGATAGTGCGGCGAGAGCAATACTCGCCCGAGCTGAGCCCGATGGGGCAACACGCTCAGAGGACTCCGGATGGCTTTCCTTGGTGAGACCGCGGAGACCACTTCACAGCGCCGAGGCCAGTCACCAGGGATTTTAGTACAGTAAAAATCCCACATAGCTCGGCGTCACTCCCAAGGCGTGGTACCTTTTGAAGGTTTTCGAAAAAAGCGGTAAACCACTTACCGTCAGATAGACTGCTCGCTTACTTTAATTCAATTACATTTAAAATCTAACCCCTTAAATGATACGTCTGTCAGTGTGACCCATTATCCGGCGGCCGACTGACATCGTTAACAAAGTATTGTGTCGCAGTGGTGCAGCAGAATACCAGTTTAGAGATGAAATGGGTTAAAAATATAGACCAAGCAATTATCACCCCGTTATTGCGTAATGAGGCTGGAATATCTTAGCCTTTTATAAGTAGGTGATTGTTATTATTTATTTTAAAGCACAAAGCTGTTTTATGTACTGCTTAGCATGGGTCTCTAGTCACATAAGAAAGTTCTTTTGCTACTATGTCAATTGGTAAAGGATGGTAAGGGTTAGTAGCCAAAAAATAGTGGATGTCGTTTAGACCTCCGATGTCTAATTAAAACCGAGATCAAACTCCAAAAATGCCTTTCGAAGTGTTAAAGACGAGCAAGACAAAATTCGAGCAAGAAAGTTAGGTACTGACGGACACCCATCCAACTCTTGACAGGACAATGCACTAAGCTGAGCACCGGCTGAGGCATGAAGGTCTGTTCCGATCCAAACAAACCACCGATTTTGGCGCACTTACTTTCACAATTTGAAAAAAGAAAAAAAACATATTGTAAGTTCGGCACTAAAACTGTAAATCAAATAAATGAACCGAATCGTTGCCTCGGGGAAGTACCTATAGGCAAGACACTAGTACCATTAACTCGCCATTAACTTTTTTTTCATGAGATTACCTCTTGGGTCACGACGCGACATGACTTAATTAGTCTTATTAGGATGATTATCATGTTTAGGTTTGGCATAACGACCTAGGTTCAATCCCTGCGGGCATACATGTGTATCATATTGATCAGTGTATCCGTATCCTCGGAGGATTAAGCTAGAACATCTCGTACATCTTAAGTACACAACCTTTGTATGAGAACACAGCAACAATCAATGCCAAATAAGAATAACTAGGTTATTCAATAAATACGCTTCATATATACCTACTCGTAACATAGTTCCCGAAATTAAGTTCAATATTAGAGATAGATACTCGTAATATCTTAGTGGTAGGTATATATTTCTTTAAAGTTTTTATTTCTACAAAAAAACCTAACAGGTGTGTGATACGAAACGCACACATAAAGAACATTTTTCATCCCGAGAGAAAGACTCATTTTGAAACATTAATCGATGATGGTGTATTTTATTTCTTTGCCGTTTTATATTTATGTGAATCACTTTCAGATAATTATAATAATGGCAATAAGGGTGATTTCTCCTATTGTATCTGTTATTTTGAAATAAATTTATTTAGATACAATCAATTTATGGTACCTTCACTATTTTCGAGAGATACTTAACATGTAATTTCGCTTACAATCTTGCATATTACGGGATCATAGCAAAAGTCTGTTATAATAGAATATTCCTATATCTGTTGAGCTACTTATGAAGAAGCCGGTGAAACAATGTTTTCTACGGTGTCAGAATTATCCTACAGCATTGTCAGCATAAAGGGGGCTCGCAGATATTATCCGGGTTCCGAGAATAATCTCTTTCCCCGGGAAAATTCTCCAGAAGATAAATATCTACGGTTTATTACCTACTCCATAATAACAAAATGAATTACCTACTTAATATAATTAATGTAAGTGTAGTGGGATATAGTGGGAAGCAAAGATTTGGTTGTTATTATAAGTGGACTCTACCAGTTATCCTGGTCTTGTCTAGTAACGTCTAGTCACAGAATAAAAAAAGAAGAGAAGATAAGAAAAAAACTGTTATACGCATCATCAGAATTTAATCTCAACGAATGGTCTTGTTCTTTTAAATACATTAGTTATTATATATTTCCATAATGATTACGAAGAAAGCTTATATTATGGTACTGTATATGTATGTGGCATACAAGTATATTATGGTATATTTACAAATTATTATGCTATTGCAATGAAGTTCTGACAGGTCTAGGTTCAAGGTCTCTGAAGTTTAGCTAACGTTAAGATAAAATAGATTTTTTATTTAGTTTCATAGTAGGTAATATCTGTTTGTACTTATTATCATTAGTTTTGGATTTTTTTAAATTTCGTAGCACTTGACCGATGTTATATTTGTTTAATTCCAAAATTTACTAGGAACTTATTTGCTTTTTGCTGTGCAATACTAAAAACTTGCTGGAAATCAAGACAAACACTAGTTAGACGTATCAAAACGACGAAAAAACTATATACATATTTAACACTTCCCATTAACTGGCATTATAAGACAAATCTACTCGTATTTAATCAGTATCCGATGGAATTATTAGGTAATTATAAAAATAATTTGCTATTCTGAAAAGTATCTAGTCATAACCGGAAAAACAAGATTTAAAGAATAGGAAAAACAGTAATAAAATTGAAAAATTTTCCTCAATATTATACAACGCGATTGAAGCAAATTTTATCAACAGCTTTTAGAAAAATCACTTTGGTTTAATTCTCGATTATCAATAAGTATAAAATATACAAATTAATGAAATTGTAGTAGATTATTGAAATCGATTATTTTATTTGCCTGACTGGATGATAATAGGGACACTAGTAATGATCACGACAATACTTGAGTCTGATTGAAACAGGTTTCATCCAATAATAGACTATTTTCCGGAATTAATAAATATTTATTACGGTGTAAATATACAAAAAATGATTTATGAAATTGTAGAGTTCCAGAACATAGTTACTTTTACACCTCAGATAAAATTGTATTTATCTGAGTTTGACACGAAACATTTATTTCGGCGAAATTATACAAAAACTGTACGGTTCCGCGCGTGGAATTCGATATAATTAAATTACGTTCGTAATATTGTATAACGAGATTTATACATTGATTGGAACGCACGTATACGTTTGAAATCCGAACAGCGTACTATTCTGCTCATAATCGGATTGCGATCAACTTAATTTGCATTGTATTCTCGCAACAAAACTCGTGAACAATATTGACATTGATGGTACAAGTAGAATAGAGAACGTTCGATATTATAATGAATGTCGCACGAATAGGTACCTTTAAAATATGGTTTTTATTTATTTTAGATATGTTACCGGTAAATACATAAACAACTTATATTGATTTACCGGTAAATGGAATGTAAGTGCTGGTTGATAGATTTCATACACCTACCTACATATATAATCGTTATAGTTATTTCTCAGATATAGTTTCTCCGTGATGTTTTCCTTAACCACTAGTAATCATTGATTGCTATTAGGTACATATTTCTTAAATATTTTTTAATACATACAAGATCTACATAGTCATATACGTAGGTATAATATGTACATATTATACTTATGTATCTGCTATACCGGGTTCTAAACCTATCTACTTATAGGTTTAGAAACCAGGTCTCCTCGTAGCGCCACTGGCTCTCTTCCTGTAAAGGCATAAGGCCACTAAAGAACTTAGTTTACGAGATAAGCTTCTCATTCCTTTGTAACATCAACACCTATTGCGATCATTAATTCGCATGGCAGTCGCAGATTATTGGCAAAAACCCCCATTAGGCTTATGTCCGGCATTGGACTCAAAAGGGTGATGGATGCAAGGATAGATTATTTATGTTTCCTGCCCCAGTAATAGATACGGGAATCTGTCAGAAATGCTGGGAACCTGAAGCGAATTCCTTTATGCGAATTGGTAGAAGAAGTACCTAAGTACTTAATTTATTATGATGTGATGAATCAACATACTACCTTACTTAAAAACTCAGGAATCTTATCACCTTGGATAACGTAAATGCAATTAATCCAATGTTTAAAAATAATTAACCAAACCGCACTCGGTCAGTGTGGTGAACTGTGACCTTAACAAGCAGGCTTAATAGCAAACTCGATGAGCATAATGGGCCCTAATTGGGTCATTATCTTTAACTCATACACTAATTAAAATAATAACATATTTACCAAATAGGGACAAAAGCACCAACCCTTTATAATATAAAATGATAAATATACAAAAATTAAAATTAAATAAGATAAAATATAAAAAAAAATCTACATTATATTGCTTTTTCTATGCAAACGGTATTTTTATTGCAAATATAATTAAGAATTGATGATAAATAATTGCAAACGCAATTACAGTTCTAACGACAATAAATCACCTATGACTAAGCACGTCACATAAAATAAGTACTTACTTAAATGAATCATCAATAGAAAAATGTAGAGGCTCACCTTTAATTCGCGAAAAACTGAAAACAAAGGTGGCTATTATGCACTGGCCGCCCCTGAACTTGACGTCATTGGTTACTATGGCAATACTCCCGGGGAAGCTACCCCCAATCACATTTAAATTAAGAAAAATAAAAATAAATAAAAACAATAATTCTCCGTTTCGTCCAACACTGTTAATTGTGGAACAAGCACTGTTTTCGTTTTTTGAACGTGAGTTTTCGTTTTTCGTTTCGACGCGGTCGTGGGGTACGCGCGTCTTCGCGGCGCTGCGGTGCTCACTACGTAAATGTCAGCGCGCTCGGCACATGTGCGGGCCGGGGTTAGGGCGGCGGCACAGTGGTGGGGTTTTCCTTACGACTGATTCTTGCGACGGAGTAGACGCAATGAATCACAAGATGCATTAGCTTTACTTGCGAAATGCTTGTATAATAACATCAACGCAATGAAGTATAGATTAGAGCTTGTTTACGCTTAATTACATCTACGATCAGAATAGATTAGAGAAATACAGAACAAATTAGACTTGTACAATATTTATTTTGATAATTTTACAAATTGATGTTTAATTAATCCTTAGTGAAATATGTGTATTTTTATACATAAATATTAAGATCATAAGTGTTTTTTTGTTGACGAAGGGGAAACCTTCAAAATGTGCTCGATGCCTTGAGAGTTACGCCGGGTTATCTGGGATTTTTACCGCACTAAAACCTCCCTGGTGGCCGTCCTCGGCGCTATGTGAAGGACTCTGGGAACATGACCATCATCACTAAAGTCCTCCAAGTGCAATACCCATCGGACTCAGCTCGAGCGAGCGGCGCCCCTCCCCTGTCCTTCCCGGGGCCGCCGGATGGACGGT
>DWPV01005200.1:0-12709 GCA_018251915.1 Urbanus proteus proteus
ACAAGCGCCATTTAGAAAAAAATTGACCCTGAAATGAAAATTGTCGTAGTGTGCGATTTTTTTGCTCTCGAGTGTAGAATCGGGGTTGAATTTCTTATAGACTTGTTTGCATAATTATGTAACCAGGTTGTTCAACACTTACCTACTACATATAATCCAAATTAATGATAAATTTTAATGATTTTAACAGGTGTAGCGATGGCAAGTGCATTCCCGACCGTTGGCATTGCGATGGTGAGAGAGACTGCAAGGGCGGTGAGGACGAGCTCAACTGTGAACCGCACGGCTTGAGGAACTGCAGCTCCGATGAATTCACCTGTGCTGATAGACGTTGTATCTTGGTAAGGATTTTCTTAAACCTCTTATGGTTTATTTTTTGGATTAGCAAGTTATTCCTTAATTTCCAATATTTGATCAAAACATTACCTACTGTAAAAGTACTTACTTGTCTAGACTCGGATTGAAGTTTGTATATACAATGTGTTTAGAAAGTTTTAATAGCGTGATTCAGGATTATATAGCGCCATCTCTTGTTGAATTTTGGAAATTGGCTACAACTCATTTTGTATCGTCAGATTAATAAGTGAATATTATTTTTAGCTTGTGACTAAATTTCTACTATTATTTCTATTAAATCTGGAGATTATTAAATTTGGAGATGAAATTCAATATAAGTGCAATAATAAATAAATTTTACAGAAAACCTGGCTATGCGATGGGAACCGTGATTGCAGTAATAGCGAAGACGAAACAGATTGTCAAGTGAATTGCGAAGTAGACCAGTATATGTGCAAATCGGTCGTCAACACCCCTTTTAAGAACTGCTTGAGCAGGAAACATGTTTGTGACGGGATAAAGGACTGCCCTCAAGGAGACGATGAAGAGAAATGCCCAACTCGAAGGTCATGTAACGAGAAAGACAAGTGCGAGAAAATTTGCATTACGACGCATGATGGCAAACCGGGTTGTGAATGTCCCTTGGGTTATTTACTAGGCGAAGATGGATTTAGGTTAGTATGTATAACATTGAAGTTTGTCATTAGCTTCCAAACAAAAAGTGGTTGACAAAGCGCGTATTAAAAATAATTTTATAACTTCTTTTCATGGAATAGGAAGACATCGTAAGAAAAATTACCTACACGTTGAAGTTTTATCTTAGTAAAAAAAGTTCGAACAGATATGTGAAGTCAGTTGACTTCACAATCGGCATAAAGCTTTTTATCGTTTTAGGAGCCCCATACTTATTAGTACAGCCCAATAGATAGGGTCTTGAATTGCCAATGAAACAAAAAAGGAAAATTTTAACGATTTTATCTTAGCCTATCTACTCATGACGACTAAAAATTATAAGGATGCCAATGATTAATATAAACCTCCCGATTCCTAGCTGTCACGACATCGACGAGTGCATGTACGAGCAGGACCCGGTGTGCTCGCAGACGTGCTCGAACACGGCGGGCGGGTACGCGTGCGGCTGCATGTCCGGCTACGTGCTGCGCCCCGACGCGCGCTCCTGCAAGGCCGTGGGCGACTCCGCCACGCTCATGTTCGCCAACCGGGTCGACATCCGCCAGGTGTGTACTGTGACCCAGACATCGACCACATGTACGAGCAGGACCCGGTGTGCTCGCAGACGTGCTCGAACGCGGCGGTTCGCGAACCTGGATAGGTATACAGCGAATCCAAGTTTTTTTTTTGGGCAAGATTTGGTTGGCTGGTGATTGCAGTGGCCGACACTAGATTTTCGAAAAAAAAATGGGCAAAAAATTCATCCTATAAGAAGAATCGACAATTGTATGGCTGTGGGTGACTTCGCTACATTCGTATTTGTTCAAGCAGTGGATACGAGTATATCAGTCATTAAGTTAAAGCTAAGGATAACCATTCCTGTGAATATAACTACTGTAGTGAGTGTATAATCATAAGAAATTTAACTACGCTACATACTTAAGCTAAGAAACAAATTCAATTCGGGGAGTAAAAAAAATTGTTCTTGAACTGATGTATAAATGCTTGTTAATTTATTCGAAATAAATAATAGTATAAATTTATGACCATAGGTATCGCTCACTGGAAGTAACTACGTATCAGTAGTGAAGGGATTGCATAACGCTGCTGCATTAGATTACCACTATGAAAAGAAACTGGTGTTTTGGACTGAAAATAATATGAGAGTCATACGTTCTGCTATCATCAATACCAACAACCGAAGTGGTAAGTAATACCAAGATCAACATTTTTTAATCTAAAGATCAACAAGTAATATCTGTAATTTCAATATCGTTTTATCGAGATAAAACATGACAAAATAATAATGTAACTCAACTTGTATAAAGGAATGTAAAGAATAACTCAAATACTAAGTAGTATTTTATTGAACTTAATGACATAGGGTCATTGAAGTCACTAGTAAAAGTGGAAAATAGCAAAGGCGTAAAATTGGGAAACAGGTTAATAGCTATATTTATTAACCGAAATATACTTGTACATAAACTGGAAATTGGAGGAAGGCATTTAAATAGTTATCACTAAACAATTTCAATTATTTGTAGATGTAATTAGATGGGGTCTTGATACACCAAGTGGTGTCGCCGTAGACTGGATACACGATTTGCTATTTTGGACTGACTCGGGTAGTCGAAGAGTTGAGGTGGCAACTATTAACGGTACCAATAGAATTGTCTTGGCCGCAAGTGATATTGACAAACCACGGGCAATTGCCGTTCATCCTGGTGATGCTTTGGTCTTCTGGACTGACTGGGGTAAGGAAACGGATTAAACTCATAATATATGTAATTTCATAAAATATTATTTGTATGTATTTTTATAATATGTATATTTTATCTGTATAATAAAAAATATGTATAAAAAATTACAATAATTTAACAAAAAAATCTTATAAAGCAAATTTTGACCTTATGAAATTAAATTTTGTTTAGGACCGAACCCCAAAATTGAACGAGCTAATATGGACGGTACTCGTCGTAAGAGTGTCATATACGATCAATTATTTTGGCCTAACGGACTAACTATAGATTACACGGAATCCAAGATATACTGGGCGGACGCTAAGCATCACGTCATCGAGAAGGCTTTGTTTGATGGTAGAGATCGAAAGCGGGTAAGTTCTGTAGAAAAATCAACAAATAATTTTAAGATTTAATTAATAATGTAAAATTTAAAGAAAAAATAGTAAACAGTACTTAAGATTTTAATCAGATTTTTTACATAATAAAATGTTTATAATCCAAATTACAGGTGGTAACAAAGGGCCTGCCACACCCATTTGCTCTAACGCTGTTTGAGGACGCCATCTACTGGACGGACTGGCACACTAAAAGTATCTCAAGTGTTGACAAGATGACCGGCAAGGGAATGCAAACCGTACACGTTGGCATTCAATTACCAATGGACATTCACACGTAATTTTCGTTTCCGAACTTCGTCTAGCTTTCTAACGGTTTTTTTGTATAATGTAATATTGCATCATTGATTTTATTTATAAAACTTATCACGGTTATTTAATCTTTCCATATTAATCATGATGTTTGTGAAAACATCAACGTCGTTACAATAAAATTCTAAAAATTGTTATTCTTCACCATCATATTTTGAAAAAAAAATCTTATTTCAAAAATTCAAGCTTATATACGTTTTAGCTCTTTTTCATCGTCTAAGGGAATCAGTTTTGAACGTTTTAGCTCTTTGTTCATCTACTAAGAGATTTAGTTTATTAATATCATCATTTATTTTTGAATGATCGTTTGTGAACACAGACATGTTCTAGATACATGTTTGTGAATATATTTCCAGGTACCACCCATCTCGGCAGCTGCGTACGTTCCGCAACCACTGCGGCGGCAACAACGGCGGCTGCTCGCACCTGTGCCTGCCCAACGCTAACGGCTACGCCTGTCGCTGCCCCATCGGCCTTAGCCTCATCGCTGATGGGTGATTTATTAAGATATTTATTACAATCAATGTCATTACTGCTGGACATAGGTCTCTCACAAGGCGCGCCACTAAGTCCAGTTGTAGGGTCACTTTGTTCCGATTGATTCAATGATGAAAGTTCTCTTTTACGATGAAATGTAAATATACCAATGAAAACTTAGTGGTATACATTTTAGTGTTCAAATCTTTATGTTCCTATTTTTGGCGATTATTGTACTACAAATGAATTGTCATATCTTTACCTATGAAGGAAAATAAAAATAAAAAAAACATTTCTGTGAGTTGTTCAATGAAAAAATCCAATTGTAGGTCGATTCTGCTATAATCCTCATTAGAAGACCCTTGCTACCCGTTAATAATGAAAACGATTTAAAAAACAATAATATACCTAAAATAATTATTTTTTTCATTCTTAACATATTTGTCTTTTACAGTCGAACTTGCAAGGAGACACTGGATAAACTATTACTTTATACAAGAAGCAAAGATATCAGGCTTAAGCAATTAAATCCACGAACACATTTGGAATCGTTAGATATGGTTAGTTATAAAAAGGTCATTTTCATTTCATTTTTTATTTTATTTTATTTATGATTTGTATTTTATTTATATTTTTTAAATTTTTATATCTTATTTTTATGTTCCCATTATTATAAATATACTTTGGTAAAATAGAAAAACTCATATTATATTTTCATTTGATATTTTCGTGATATAATAATTATTTTTATTTACCGTTTATTTTTGTTTTCTTCTTATATTATTTTCTTCATAAAACCAACATCTTTTGTTCGAGGGAATAAAGTTTTATTGCATCACATATAGTGTGTGCAGTTAATTAAACACAAACGTAAATTGTATTATGTTAATTTCTTATATGTATTGGAATTTTAGGTCGTCCCTGTACAAAACATAAAATCAGCTGTGGCTTTGGACTGGGATCACAACAGTAACTCAATCTTTTGGACCGACGTCGATAAAAACACTATCAACCGCGCCTTCTTGAATGGCTCCAACCAATCTGTTATCGTCAAAACCAATCTCAGTAAGATTTTCATGATCATCTGTCGAATAACCTTTATTATTAGATGTGCTTCTTTTTATTACAATATATGTAGGAACTAATAATATTTAGATACTTTTAGTAATAAAATTATCATGAATTTGTAGTAACCCCGGCTGGACTCGCTTACGATTGGATGACTGACAAGTTATACTGGTCAGATTATGGTACGAATAGGATTGAAGTATCAAACCCTAATGGTACAATGAGGTCTTTGATCGCCTGGAAGAACGTTGATAAGCCCCGTGATATTGTTTTGGATCCTAAGGGTAAATATGGATTAGCATAAATTGTAGTATACACAAACGTTTTAAAATCATACTGTTTTTTCTTCTTTTGTGATCATTATTAAACATGAATACAAAAGAAGGCTGTAGCTTAACTGTGTATTTCAGTCTGTGGGATAAAATATTTGTTTGTTTGAATCGTTAAATAATTGTGTGCCCGAATAGGATTAAATAAAATTTGTTCCGTTTCTTCAAAATCATCAGCTCTTTTTTACTTGAAGTCAGGGGGGTGTTCAAACTTGAATTTAAAATTTATTTAAGTACTTCTATTGTGATCATGTTGTTACTAGTATTAATTACTCTTTAATTCTAATCGTCACATTTTCTTTAGGTGGTCTCATGTACTGGTCCAACTGGGGTGCAAATCCGTCAATCGAACGAGCGTATATGGATGGAACCCATCGTCAACAACTCATAGTTGGTCGAATGTCATGGCCTAGTGGCCTCGCCTTGGACTTGCCCAATAAGAAGATTTACTGGACCGATGGAGGCAACTGCACCATCGAATACGCTAACTTGGATGGCTCTGGACGGAAAATCTTGATAAGTATGTTAATCCTAAATTACTAACTATGAAATTGAAGGAAAATACAAATAAGAATATGAAGTTGATAATATCATTGCAATACGAGTATTATGCATTGTTATTTTTGAAATGGCAAATTGAAAATGATTTGACATGTAACACATAAATCACTATTAAATTTGTAGGTATTTACAATTTTTCGTCTAGATAAGTTATTGAGATGATATACATAATTCATATATTATTAATAAAATCTTCAGAGTACTAAATAGATAAAATTATAGCATTAAGAATTTCTATAAAATCTCACCTGACGTAAAACAAAATCTTGCTGACCAAATATTTTACTACCCAAATTTATGGCAAATGACTTCAATTCTTCATTAGATTCTTTCTACATACATAGCCCCACAGTAGGTTTCTCCTGTATCGTGGGTGCCATGGACACACAATACACACACCCAGACCCAGAACAGAAATCCAAACTCATCATTCAGATATGTCTAGCCGGGAATCGAATTAATTGTATTTCAGACGAGCACCTGACTCACCCGTTCGGGCTGGACGTGTACGGCGACGAAGTGTTCTGGACGGACTGGGAGACGCACTCCATCCAGGCCGCCAACAAGCACTCCGGCCAGAACCGCCGCACGCTCGGCGCCGGCGTCGAGGGGCTCATGGACGTGCGCGTCTTCCACAAGGAGAGGAGGAGCGGCGTTAACAGGTAGGCTATGGCAAATTTTAAAAGTCCTAGGAATTGTTGAATTTCTCGCTTGCGTTTTATGTTCTCGCTCAATTTTAAAAGTCCTAGGAATTGTTGAATTTCTTGCTTGCGTTTTATGTTCTCGCTCAATTTTAAAAGTCCTAGGAATTGTTGAATTTCTTGCTTGCGTTTTATGTTCTGACTTTTGAGTTTTGTCTGACAGGTACCGCACGTTTACCTTAATTTACCAAGTTACTAACCTGTGAGTTTTTACTTGCACAAATGTCACATTTTAATAGCGGTAGTTTGTAAAGACACTGTTTGGTTAAAAACAATGTGCTTAATAGATATTCTATCATAAGAAACAAAAATATGTATGTACATATATAAAAATTGACGTTAGCTGAGAAAATTAATAGCATGAAAATATTCGCACAAATATGTAAACTATAGAAAATGCAAACAATTAATTTGTAATAAACTGATTTATTTAATATGGGCAATACACAAATTTGTTGAATGAATCATAAGCCCTGGGGCTCCGTGAGAATATTTCCATTACATTATTTTTCTTTTATTATTATTATAGTATACACTTACACTGTAACATGATTACCCATTATAAAAAGAATGAACGTAACTTTTTCGTTTATTTTGGGGCACGGTCAAAAATTTCGCTTTTCAAAAGGGCTTTGCACCCAAAAAAGTTTGTGCACCACTGATTTATAGTATGCATCGATTTAATCAGGTTACCCTCTAACATGATTAAATCGATGGATGTTGTAAAGAAAAAGAGAGAGCAGATACAAGATATGAAGATTTAGTCACCGTGGTTTATTAGTCTTAACTGAAAATATATCCAAAGTATAAATAGAATGGATTTTGGATTAATTTTTGGCCAAGACTGAAAACCAGATCACTGAGGAAGAATAATGAAGATGTACGAAGTGGAAACGCCATAGCGAAGAGCTCAGGTAACCATATGTAGGGATTAATTAGGTCAGAGAAATTGTTATTCGTTAACGAATTAACAATTTCTCTGACCTTTGTTACGATAAATGAATTCGTGGAAAATCAGTTAATTGGGAAGTTAATTATTTTTTGGGTTTTACAGATCATATTTTATAGATCTTTTTATGATGTAATTACTATATTAATAAAGTGAACTCTATGTTTACATTTTTATCTGTCATGAACCTCTTTATCTTTCTTATCTTTTTAATTTTTTGTATAGTAAATATAATATAAATAAATAAAATTGTTTTTTTTTTGTTTATACATATATGTTTATGCTACCCATATGCCTTATATTTACTTAGATGCAGCAAGAACAACGGCGGGTGCTCTCACTTGTGTTTGCTGAAACCAGAAGGCCGTACTTGTGCTTGTCCAACTGGAGTTAGATTAAGTGTAAGTCTTTATGAACAATTTTATTATTTGAAAAGGGTTTTTTAAAACGTCTGAGAAATTTCTATATATTTTTAAAATAATTGATGTCTTTATTAAAATAATGTCGTCTAATTAGTTTATCCCAAAATAAGTCTAAATTTTCCCTAGATATTATGAACCAATTCCAACGTCTTCGTGTATAATATCTAATAGATTTGAATGAAACAATTTATTACAATAAATCACTATGTATACTATTTTATCATTCATAATTAATTGAAGTAATCTGAGGTCGCATAAATGCACGTTTGTTATCATATTTTTAAAAGCTATGTTTTAAATCATTTTTTAATTATGTTTAAATTTTGTCATCAACAGAGCGATGGCAAGACATGCACCAACGGTCCTATCAATTTCCTGATCTTCGCCCATCGTGTGGACATCAGAGTAGTATCGCTTGATATGGATTACATGGTCGATGTCGTTCTACCGCTACCTCCGTTAAGAAATGCTTTGGGAGTAGATGTTGATCAGAAAACAGGTAAACTTATTTGTGAAGATATAGCATAAGAAATAACATAAATGCACGTAAAAGATTTGAATTGTATCAATAAACTTTTATCAACAGGTTATGTGTACTGGACAGATACAGCTGAGCGAGTTATCGTTCGTGCAAGTAAGCATGGAGAACATATTGAGACCGTTATTCGTAAAGGACTTCACACTGTCGATGGAATTGTTATTGACTCGACTGGTCGCAAAGTACGTCGTCCTCCATTTTAATAATGAATACTTATTGAACTACAATGATATATTGAATTTACTGTAATATTAATAGTAATATTTACTGAGCAATTTTGAAATATTTTTATTTCAACAGTTATACTGGACTGATGGAGGAAGGAACAGCATTGAAGTATCGGATCTCGATGGATTGAACAGAAAAGTTCTTGTATGGACCGGATTAGGTAAATAATAATGCATTTAATTAACATACACTTAAATTGTGAAAATATTAAATAAAATAAAAAAATACATACATCCGAACATAGTACCTCCTCCTTTTCGAAGTCTGTAAAAACTTAAACTTCAACATATTTCTTGTAGATTCTCCTCGTGCCATAGCTTTGTATTATGAAGGCGGATACATGTTTTGGTCTGATTGGGGTACTTCGGCAAAGATTGAACGGGCCGATATGGATGGTAAAAATAGGTAATGAATTAATATTATTATGCTTAATCACACGTAGCTATATAACAATACCTTTGTAGTAATATGGTGCTCGTTTTATATTTGATTACTTTCTCAAAATCGATTACGTTATTAATTATTTGGCATTATTAATTATTTCAGACGTATCATCGTAGATGTAGATATCAAGTGGCCGAATGGTCTCGCCGTTGACAGAATCGAAGGTCGTCTTTACTGGAACGATGCTAAAGAGTTCACAATTGAAAGTTCTGATTTCAATGGTAATGACAGGCGTGTATTGATGAATGAAGTGCCTTATCCGTATGGAATCGTGATTGTAGGCCAACATATCTACTGGACGGATTGGAAGACTAAGGCCTTGCATAGAGCTGATAAGTCAAATGGCAAGGAACAGTTGATTATCAGAGACAATCTTGATGGTTTGATGGATATACGCGCTATTCAGGTACGTAGGAATAGAATGTGGTCAACATAAAAAATGTACTAACATTGTAGATTAGCTATAACTCTTTGCCATATTTATGTTTATGTTTATTTAAACGATAACTCAGATAAACCAACTTGTTTTTTTTCTTTTCAAAATAAGGTATTTTTTTCGTTTTTTCAGTCTATATAATGACTTGTCTTATTCCAGAGCGAACACGTGATTAAAGACGTTTGCAACGCAAACGGATTGAAGAATGGCGGTTGCTCCCACCTCTGCCTTCGCAACCCTCAAGGCTTCTCATGCATTTGTCCCACCGGCTTATTATACGAAAATGAATCTGATCCTAATCCGAAGATCTGCAAGCGACATCCCGACAACTTCCTTATTTTTGCTACTAGAGATTCCATTTCCATGATATCCCTGGACACCCCAGAACAGTGGGACCTCAGTCTTCCTTTGAAAAATATTTTCAACTCCATTGCAGTTGATTTCCACTGGGAGAAGAAACTCATCTATTTCACTGATGTTAATAATAACAGCATAAGGTTTGTAAAAATTGGCGTGAAAATATTTGAATATTTTGGCTTAAATGTTATCACAGTGCTGTTTTATTGAAATTCTCTATAAATATAAATTATTTCTATAAAGAGTTAACAATAAATAGGATTTGTGTTTCAGGGCTATTAATATGTCGAATACAAGCCAAATGATGGATGTGATTTCAAAGAGATTAGACACTCCTAATGGTTTAGGCGTAGACTGGATTGCTAATAACCTTTACTGGACTGATAATGAATACAAGGTAAATAAATTGCGATCAAAATGATCTTTTTCAATCACCCAAGGAATATTTTTCCTCATCCTGGTCATTTTTGAAATTTTAGGTTCTTGAGGTGTCAAGACTAGACGGTTCGTCTAGGAAAATTTTATTATCGGGATTAACTGAACCACGCTCGCTTGCTCTATTCCCGGCTAAAGGGTTAGTAAATTTTATTTTTTCTAAAAATAAATTATTTTCATACAGATACTTTATGTTAATATACATACGATTTAACGAATTTATTTCCATAGGTTTCTATATTGGAGTGACTGGGGCGAAAATCCAAACATAGAACGTTGTGCATTAGACGGAACTCAAAGAAAAATAATAATAGATCATGATCTAGGATTTCCAAATGGTCTCACTATAGATTATAAGGATAGACGACTATATTGGACTGACGCTTTGAAAGATAGGATTGATACATCTGATTTAAATGGTCAGCACAGAGTACAGCTTATTCCAGATGCTAAAAATCCTTTCGGAATGACTCAGGTAAGGTACTTTTGGTAAAAATTTAACTATATCTATGGAAGATTAAACTTTGGAAACAAAGTTAACTAATTCAATTTTTAAACATTACTATGGAACCTAAAAACTGACGTCGTAAGATGTTTTCAGTTCAAGGAATACATATACTGGACGGATTGGTATAAAAAATCGGTAATGAGAGCTGACAAAAGGACAGGACAAAATGTGACAGCAGTGACGTCAGACCTGGAAATGGCGATGGAAATAAAAGCGGTGGCGGCCGAGAAACAACACGGTTGGAATCCTTGCAAGGAGGATAATGGCGGATGTACCCATCTCTGTCTGTTTAGGGGACATGACTATGTTTGTGCTTGTCCCGATGAACCTGATTCTCGAGTTTGCTCCACGAGTAAGTTTATTCGTGAAGTCATTGGTGTTGTCTTTATGTCGTGATAGATTAAATGAATGTGTCCTTCCATGTGCTCGGCTCAAGTTACGTTTTAGAAGTATTTATTTAAAAAAAAAAGAGATCGCCTAAACATTATACAACTTAGGGGGACATTTATTTAGGCACACGTTGGAATAATTCTTATGATACCAAATAGATAAATATTATTATACTTATGATGTTAAGTTGTCGTGAGTTGAGATGAAAAAAAAAACTTGAATGGCTTTGAATTGAGCGGAAACATCGCTCTGAATGTTTACGTTACTAATGGTATTTAATAATTAAAATAGTAAAACAGTTCTGAATTATGTTGTAGAAATTTTACAATATTTGGTAAAGCTCTGAGTTTTACATACAAAAAAAAATGTAGAAGTTAATAATTATCTCGTGGTGGAATTTTTAATTGAAAACTATTTCTAAAAAACTTTCAAAAATTAGAAACAAAATAGGTGTATAAAATAATCACTCTCTTCCTTTTTCCAACGCACCTAAGGTGTATCTATTATTTCTTGAATGTGTGTATCAATTGATGTTCTTGGTCTTTTCAATCGATGTAAGCTTTTATTAGTGCCGATGCTTCATGTTGAAACCTGCGTTGCTTGTAGGGCGCTTAAAACTATCCAACGGTATCCTAAATGTAAGAATGCTCTATGTGTAACGTAGCAACGCGCAGAGAGAAATATTTAAGGCATTTGGTAAGCGCAGAGGGTAGCATAATTAGTTTCAAGGTCACTTATCTGATATTTCTCTCTGCAGCACCAAACCTACTTGTCGAACTGAGAATGCCCTCACATTATCCGTCTTATTACGATTACATGGATATTGAAGTTGGGACAGCGCACAAGACGACGCCCGTGTCGGAATCCAGCGTGAGCGCGATCGTTATCGCCGTTGTCCTGATCATCTTTATTACTATTGCCGTCGCTGTCATCGTGTTCGTTTGTGGTGAGTTTTGTATTTTTTTTTTAATTTCAGTGAGTTTTCTAAATACGTGATAATCGATTATTAATTCTTTCTTTGTTATGTGATAGAATTAGCAAACGCGCTAATATTAGAATTCTATCAGAAGATATTAGAATCATCCCTGAGCTCGGTTATAGATGTATTTCTATCTCTGAGGGCTAAGGTGCAACGCAACGCTTCGGATAAGTACCTATATATCCATTATTACCCTTCAAACCAGAATAAAGCAGCGTGTACATTGTTATGGGGCAGAAATAGGTACTGCCGGTGGTATCTTCCACGCCGAAACAAAGGGTTCTAATAAGGGGTCGAAATAAGGAGATCTCATGCCAGGCGAGGTGAGATCATGTCTCGATTGTGGCCTTCCTCCGATAATCTCAATTCGGAGCTTTTATGTATGCACGATGTCGACGAGAATGCTTCGATAGCGTGATTCAGAAGAATT
>DWPV01005201.1:0-12707 GCA_018251915.1 Urbanus proteus proteus
TCAGGCATTAAGTTTGCCCTATTGTAGCTTTTATATCATAAGAGGTGCAATGAAATATAAATAAATAAATAAATAAAATTCATCTTCATAAATTCAATGGACTAGCAACTCAGGCTTTCAACCAATTCCAATAGCTTCCAAATTTATGTGCCTAGAATTCTAATACTATCACAAACATAATATCGTAAACACATTCCGCCCGTTGACAATATAGTTCGTTTCGTCAGTTCAAATAACTCAAACGTTAGTTAAATAGCAATCCCCGAACAATATCGAATCCGCAGTCACAATCAGCGCCTATTCAACCGGTAGCATTGTTTTAGAAAACAACTGGGTTCCAGTCAATTTGTATAAATAATGGCGCTACGAGGGGTAATGAGTCGCAAACACTGTTCGTAGCTTCTTATTGACAAACAGCCATTTAATTTTGGAAACGGTGGGAATAAATAATATATTGTAAATCTTATTAGTGTAATGTATTGTTTGTAAGCTGTTGGTGTGACAAATAAACAATAAACAAGTCAATTTCAAATGTTTGTATACAAGTTTGATTGGTTCAGAAAATACTTTTGTACATTAACAGTTATAAGAACTTTTAAAATGCGGTGAAAAATGCTCGAATATTACTAATCTTCCGTGCAGTGACAGTACGCCACACCTATTTCTGTCTTATAATGGCAGTGTTAAGCACTGCTGTGTTCTGGCTTGAAGGCTGTGGTCAGGGAGACAGACTTATCCGAGACGTTTCATCTCAGTCCTTAGGAGTAGCAACGCATCTGTGGTCAACCCCAGGTTTGACCGTGATCATATCTGGGGTTGATTACAAAAGCCCATGGGCGGCAGTGGCCATCAGGCGGACTGCAAGCTCGTTTGCTACTCACATGTTATTAAAAAAAATACAGTGAAGACACTGTCATACGGTAGAAAAAAAATACAGTCTAATTGAGAACCTTCTCCTTTTTTGAAGTCGGTTAAAAATGTATGGTAGGTATAGTCTGTGACATTGATCATTTGTTCCTCTTATCTGAAACTTCCCTACTGCAGAAGCACAAGGATTGGAACTAGTGAAGATACACAGAAAACATAAAAAAGTGTTTAATGTTACTATTACACCTAAAAGAAATATGTAACGGTGATAACTATAATTAGACCACGAAGTTTCACAACACAACAGCTCCGATTGTCTTTCATAAGCCTACCAATAAAATAGCTAAAGAAACGATTTAATAAATCAAAGACTATTTTTAGCCCTACTCCGTAAATGGAGTAATTAAGTAATAAATATTCTGACCGAGGGTTTGGGATAGATTCCTGCGGGATTATTACGTAACGGGCCATCTAACGACTAATCCGGATCCAAATAGGACCGCAAATTTTTCAACTTTTTACAATTTGAATCAGGTTCGGCCACAGGTGTTTCTGAAACTTTAACTGTCAAATTGTTTGCCAACTCGAGCAATTTACTTGGGTTTGCAAATTAAATGTTCAAAATACGGGCCTATTAAATTTTATAACGATTGTCTGTTTCATATCTTGTTTTGTTACGAAGTTACGATTGCTTGGAACAAGATTTTCAGTTTATTTTTCTTTAAGAGTCCGATTTTTAACCGAATGCTATTGGAACAGTTCTTAAATGTGTGTAAAAACTACCAACGCGTTTATAGCTAGCATTGTAGACTAGTCTACTCATTTGAAGAGGAGAATTAAGTATGTTCAGCAGTGTAACAATGATAGTTTGTTTAAATAATTATCATGGGCGTTCTTACCATGAAAATTGTTTATGATTCGATACATAATTATTTACGTACAATCTTTTTCAATTTAAAATACCAATGCAAAGAAAATACAATTAATATAGTACAAATGTATCTATAAAAGTTGTTTGTTTCCATTACAAAAAAATTGAATTTTGTGAACAATTAGTAAGTAATCCAAATCCTTCAAACTGGAACACAACTTGTGCCTTATAACCTCTCTTCCTTTGGGAAGTCGGTTAAAAATGGTGTCACCACTATTTTAGGACAGAAATAGGTGCATTAGTGGCGGCTCCACAGATCAACCTCGAGGGATTAGTTCACGAAGTAAAGGCTTTATTTTCACTGATTTTGTAAGTAATTAAATTTCCCAAGTTTTACGTTGTGAGACGATTCCAAGTAAAAGTTTGTTATTGTGACTCACTTTAGTTATAATAATAACAATAAATTGTGTGGTAAGAGACATACTTATCAGAGGCGTTCCAGCTCAGTCCTCAGGGGGAGCAACGTATCTGTGGCCGACCTCATATAGGACTGTAATCTTATCTGATTGATTACTGATGTCAATGGACGGCAGTGGCTATTTACCATCAAGTGGACTACATTCTCGTTTGCTATAATTTTTTTTTCGAATCTATAAATTTTTAACTTTTAACTTCTAACCCTATTAACTTTAACAAGACCTCCAAAAGTAAATAAGTTCTATTTCTAAACCAATTTAAAATTGGTACCTAAAGTCTGGATAATTTAAGAGATCCAGACAGAAGATAACATATTTAAATTAAATAAATTGGGACCCCGAATCTGGGTGTCTAAACCTTCCCTAGCTACGTAACAAATACTAACTAAAACACTCAAATAAAACAGTCCTATCTAAAACCGATCAGACCCCCGAGGATTATGTTGAAGACCTCATGTATGTGTCTGCTTATATACCCTTGAATGTAGAACACAGAAATAATAGACTACACTATTAGAAAGTCAAATAAAATGATGTAATGTAAGAAGTTATTTGCTCAATGTAAGCATGTGATGCAATCTTCTATACAAATAAATAAAATTGAAGTGTCTGTTTGTGATTTCAACATTTTTTACTCAATGCATATGAAAGTATACTCGATACCTATTTCGAAAATGCAATAAAAAAAAATTTGTCTGTCTGTTTGGCTGTGGTAATTTTCTAAACGGCTGGACCGATTTTGACGAGACTTTCACTGGAAGATAGCAGAAAGCCTTAGGCGTAACATAGGGTACTTTAATTTTTGAAAAATCCATTGGCGCGGGCTCCACGCGCATACGCGCGCCGTGGCGCTATAGTGTCGAAAATACATATGTAACAAAAACAGAACGGACTCTCAAAACGGAAAAATAAGAAATGGTCGTCCTCACTGCGACGCCAGTAATACGATAGGACGCTGCAAATTGGTGCAGTGTCAGGCCACCTTTGTAGTGTAATCCTTTGACGCGTCGACGTCGACGTCGAATATGACAAAGACGTTTCAGTTGAACTACGTATCACATTGCAAAGATAAGGGTTCAAAATAAAAGGTGTTTGTAACGGCTCTAACAGCTTTGTTCCTCTTATAATAAGAAAACTATGCCTGAGAGTTCTCAAAGATGTGTAAAGATGGCATATAGAATATATCGTAAACCATTTTCATAAGAAGACGCCTATATATGCAGCGGTGAGATAAATATGGAATAATAATAAGAAAAGAGAGTGAGAGAGAGAAAGAGACTGATTTAACAACCATTTTGGATCCAATCAAGTTTACGTTCACCCCCAAAACAAAGCAGACATAATGAACAATGTTAAAATACATTTTTAAACCGCATTAATTTCCAAACTAAGTACGAGTATGTATTTGAAAATCCCAGATCCTGTAACGATAATATAAAGGAATAAGGTATTTGCCGTATTCAAGCTGACACGTGCAATTTTCTGTCGTTGCGATCCGCTTCGATCCAACCTGTTTCGAATTCAATACGTCTATGTACATACGGTGGGATCAAGTCATAGAAGGATAACTAGCTGTAAAAATACATTAACAACCTCCTTTTTTTAATTTGGTTAAAAATTAATATCATGAAAACGATATTGGAATAAAAACAGCCTAAAATAATGATGAACATCAAAAACGAATAAACGTTTTCTTAAAACTCATGGGTCCGACTGGTATATTTAGGTATTCTTAGTATATAAAAATGAATCCTTTTTGACAGTAACCTCAAATGACACGAGATAAAACAAAACGTGATGTGCCCAAGAAACGATCAAATTTTGTTAAGATTTATAATCAAAAACAGTCGGATATTTTATAGCTTTGTATGTAATTTTTTGTCTATTCTTCCACTCTATACTTGTTTTCCTACTATTTTTATACTAATTCTAATTTTACTTCCGCTACATCTTATAACTTAAATAGGGCTTGGATCGTTGTGCATTTGTCCGTGCAATGCTGCTTTTCGTATTTATTGTACCCTGTAGCTTCGGATGGGTAAGAATTAGAATAAGCTGGTTATAATAAATTTGAATCAAACACTTCAGTTACATAAAACATTTTTTTACATAAAAACTAGGATTTCCTTATTAAAGTACTTTCTTAAATAACTAGAGAGAATAACTCTTGATTTTTTTACAAATCGGCTGATGATACGTGAAAAAATTACAGATTGTTTTTTTAACATATTACCACCTAATTTTGATTATGTATTTAAGCTATTCACACGATAGATTAAAGTCGGATCTTTTGATGAATCAAGATACTTTAGAAACTTACATTGAATCTTATTAAAAGTCCAAATCGCTTAAAACTAGAACTCAAAAGATAAAGCTCAATTAAAATAAAAAACATAAGTGGTAAAACGTACTAACACTAATATTCCCAACGAATCACGTGCGCTGCAGAGCACATAATCGCGTGCATTTGTCCGCGAAATGCCGCTATTTATTGTAAAATACCGATTGAATGGGTGTATTTTTTATTAGTACTAAACGGGCATGTAGTCCACCTATTTTCAAGTGGTCGGTATAGTTTGTGGATATTAACTGAGTGTGACAAGAGAATGATTCAAAGGATTAGCTACTCGTATGTATACTGATTAACACCGGTGTGTTAAGACGAAATGGCGAATAATAGTTAGACTCGAAATAAAGATGTATTTATCATATTGACTACGAGTATAAATGTAAAGATTACGAAAGGCAAGGAATTTAGTTTACATTTTTAATTAATAAAAGTTTGATATGTTTGATTTTTTGTTACGCCGATTTTTGATCGATCAACGTCTTCACTTCATAGTGCTTAAAATTAACTATTATTACAAATCATTTAAACAAAATAGTTTAAGTACATAAAACATCTATATTTATATCACTGGACCAAGAAAAACTTGTATGCTTATTTAAAAACACCTTTTTCTGTAAATCGCTTTCAGTCCAAGCGTCTACGTCTGAAAATTGGGCGCACGTGCGCTGCAGCGACTAAATCGGCGTGCATTTATCCACGTAATGCCGCTATTTATTGAAGGAAGGCCAGCTGAGTGAGGAGTAGATGTCTGTCTGATTTGTTTACGTAATATCAAAGAACGGTCACAGAAATATCTTACTAATATTACAAAGCTGAAAGTTTGTGAGGATGGATGGATGGATGTCTGTTACTGTATAATTTAAGAACGGCTGAATGGATCTAGATGAAATTATGTGTAGACATAGACAATAGTCTGGAATAACATATAAGCTACTTTTTATCCCGGAAAAATGTGCGGTTCCCGTGGGATACATTTATTTTGTTTTATCACGATGTCAATCTCGCGACATGTTTACTGATTTACTTTTCAAACGTTGGTGAAACCGCGGGGATCATCTAGTATTTAAATAAAGTAACATTTAATTCGCCTCCTGTATAGTAATCAGAATGAAATGGAGTTACTTTTAGTAATGACATACACATTTACTGGTCGGGGGTTTTTTTAAATTATGTAAAGTTATTTAAAGTAGGTATAACTGATTATTCAGCCCACTTGGCCGCTTATTCGAAAATGAAAATAAATGGGGACTTTACATCTTCATTTTTCTACCATGGTGGAAGGCCCTTATTATTTTAACCTCAAACTACACTTTAACACTAAAGCATGAGAATATTTTACAATTTAGTTTAATTTTAATAAAATGATATAAATAAAATATTGTGCAGGCATTTGTTGTCGCTCGTGAAATCAAATTACCGTTACGGCCCTTATAATATTTATACTTAATAATTACTAATAATTCTGCCTTTATTCCTGCAACATCTTTATTAGATGCATATAAAAGTTTACACGACACCTATAATAAAAATGCTATAAAAATCTGTCTGTATGTCTGTCTGTTTGGCTGAGGTAACCTGTTAAACAGCTGCGCCGATTTTGATGGGATTATTACTGGAAGATGGAGCTAGAGGTCTAAAGCGTAATTTAGGCTACTTTAATTACTGAAAAAAACATTAACGCGCTAAACGCGGGCGTATGCGTGCATCGTCGTGGAAGAGCCAGTTATCAGTTAAAATAATTACGCCGTTTTACTTCTTTAACGCGGGTGAAACCGCGGGTATCAGCTAGTTACCAAATATAAAGCTCCATAATAATACAACGAGCGCTATTTGGCAATAGTGTATGCTCCTGACCGGTTAGTTCGTGGGTCGGTTTCCATAATAATTATACTAATTACTATATGGAAATTATTATAAATTCCAACTCTTCATTCTACATGGATAATGGAAAATGCAGATTAATGTTTGCTTAGACTGTAAGCATGAAATGTACTGGTATTTTCATTATTTTATGTGCAAATAAATTGTTACAAGGGGAATTAACACTAAATTGTGTAACTTCTTGAGTGCTACAAGCTTTTATAAACATTAAGTGTATTATAACATTATAAAACATAACCGTTATGCACTGCGCTTGCATAAAATTATTAATTTCTTCGTCGTACAAAAAAAACTTTTTTAAAAGACCTGTTTTAATATAATTTTATTTTACTTGTAAACTTTTACTTAACCAATAGTGAAACAATTCGTTTTAAAAAACTATACCTATTTTATACCGATGTATTCCAAAAATACAGTAGATACATGCTTTTTAAAGTAATGAGAGGTTTCCAATGCTACACATAAGTTTTGTGGTTTTTAATTACATAAGAAAGTCGAGCTGTATTTGACAAATGACTAAAAATGCTATCTTCGTCTTGTAGCCCTGGTAAAACATATTCTGTATTTTAGATTTATCTTTGTTACAAGTAATAATACCAAGTTACTTTTACAGATGGCTCCATTTAGGTAGCCTGGGTCTGAGAAGAGCTTAATGGCAACGTATTAGTTAGCCGGTTACTTAGCCGCTAAAATCTTTTATTTTCAATATGGAGTAAAACTATATTTGCGCTGAAATGTTAATTAAGAATGTATGTATTATAAGATGTATGTATGTATTAGAAAGAACATGTATTTTTGAAAGTAAAAATTTTATGGTTATAGAATTATTTGACGTTCAGTTATAAAGGTAGTAGAAACTTTTGTGATTCGATTCTGTTCTCGACAACAACTTCCATGTATTACTACGTAATGATAGCAGTGTTTCACCACCACCACTTCTGCACCACTGAATTCCTGTTAAGTGCCAGTGCCTTTTACATAGGCACTCACTAAAAAAATAATATTTTGATGTTTCACCCCTAAATAAGTGAAAATGGGTTGAATGTTGGCATGAAATTTCGACAGTTTCTAAGCAAACCGTCCTAATTTCAATGTAATTATTTTAATACCTATTTCACCGTTTTTGGTAAATCAATGGCGGCTGAAAGAAAGTATGAAGGTCATTTAAGCTAATTAGGGATTAAAATTTATTAAAATCCGGCCTTTAAACCCCTATTTTTGTACTAAATCTGTCGGTAAATCATGTCTATCGACAATTTTTTTCTGTCGCTAAGCCACTATCAAAAGTCGTAATTTCTAGCGAAAAAGTCGCTTAATTGGCAACACTGCGTTAAACCACGGATCGTGGTGGGCGCAGCCACTCACACATGCACAATAGCACACTACTAAGACTTCATATATAACACGTATGCATTTTGTGTCCAAGTAGTTTTTCTTCAAAACGAAAAGCCGACTATGTACGTGCTCGTAGGTTTACAAAATACGTGGAAGATATTCAAGTATCCGAAGCAAAAGTAATCTGGAGTCAAGGTAAGCTTTCGATGTTTTACTACAGGGTGTAAATTCTTTTACGTTCACATAAACTTATTTTAGCGCAAAAGAATGTAATAAACTAACCTTTCCTTGATATTTTTTTACTAAACTGTATATGATTTGGAAATTTATTTTATTTTAAGCCTCCATTCAGAAACCAACCAAGTGCTAAACGAATTAGTACTATATCTATTAATCAACATACTACTTGTACATAGCTCCAATCCTTACCTTATCTTCCATCCAATCCTTATCAGCCTTTTTAAGTCCACTGCGAGACATAGGTCCTGTGCCTTGTGAATCCAGCGGTTTCCCGCTTTCATTAGTACTGTACCTACCTTATAAAATCTAATTCTATCATGAATATAGGTTATTCATGCTTGTACCAGTAGGTGGATACCTTTAAATACATATCTTTATAATATACTAGTAATTACCCGCAGCTTCGCTCTCGCTCATGTACATTCACACAGCGGCCGTAGGTATAAAAGTAGGTACATTGCAGGTATAAAAGTTACTTTTTTATCTCTCGGGAGTAGTATCACTTTTCGGGATGAAAGGTACTCTATGTCCTATTCTGGACTTCTGGCAATGTGTGTGCAAAATTGCATAACGATCGGTTGAGTAGTTAAACCGTGAAGGCGTTACATACAAACAAACAAACAAACGGACTTTCGCATTTATAATAATTACGATAGGATGAACCGCTCGTATGCTACTTCAATATCACAAAAGAATCGTACCATTCCACTCATGTCAAAATCATTTCGCTTTCACATTTGGAGTTCCATCATGATCGTGTACGTTATATATCTTAATAATAGCGTCATTCAGAGTTGTTAGCTTCGCTTTGCATCCCTTATCACACTTGTTGCATACCCAGTGTATCTCCTGCTTTTGGTTGATATGCTTGGAGCGTTTCTTGAACCTGTACTCCCCTAGGAGAATCACTGCGTTGCCTTGTCTAGACCAGCTGTAGCGGGGCACAATACCTGTGGAAAAATCCGGTATAAGCTTCACTTTGGATTGAACACGTGAAATGTTTGCTGAAACTAAATGAATTGTTTTTAATCTTTGCTTGTTTTATAAGACCAGCATTTCATAAATCTGAGAACATCCTATCTTTAAGTAAATTTTATATTAATAATAAATACTTTTTGTGTGGTTACCTCTCCTAGATATCTCTACCGTTACTAAAGAAGTTACCATACTCGTATGTAATATTTGTGGTTTCCGTAAACTAAACAACTAAATAATATTTTAGATAATCAAGATAGTAATTTTTGTCTAGTAATCTTCTGGTTTTGAACTAAATGTAGGATGTAGTAGGTATTAAGAAGGAGAATAACTTTGTAGCATAATAGTGATAAATAAAAAACAGAATATCTTCATCCTTTATTTTCGCATTAAGCTTCTTAAAAAATCTCTATACAATATATAAAAATGTAAATAGTTTCTATCAAAGCCTATAAACAATACAATCAAACAACTATACCTATGTACATAACAGGTAAACCAATTTATACCGAACTATACATCGTATCTTATTCTTACACTTCATCGATGTCTAATAACAATTAACAAAATATATATGTAATTATTATGTGATATCCTAAAATATTAATAATTTGAGTTACCTTTTTTTCCAATTTTTAAATTATTAAAAAATACAATTGCAAAATTATATATTTTTGAAATTGTATATTTTAATTATATTTTTCGAATAACACATTCGTTTGAGTTTTTAAAAAAGTTAAAAAAATTAACCAATTTGTTTTATTTTTAATAATAAATCATTTTAATATTTTTGTTACTTTTATTTATTGTATATCAATAAATCCATTGTATAAACCAATTTTCAATTCAATATTGCACAATATTGAACTAGCGACCTCATGTTTCTGAATATCACATAATTTAACAATCCCCATGATATTTTAATATTTCATACAAACTGCCTGTGGTTAGTCAAGCCTAGTTAGTCGAGTCTAGTCAGTGAGTAATATTATTTATAGCTGGTAAACAAATATGATTACCTAACTTGACATGAAATAGAACACCTCTAAAAGCTATTTCACCAATCATAAACGAATCGAAAAAACAACCTGAAACTAAATAGATACGTAACAGACCTATAAATATAATATAACTACGCGTAATAATAATGAAAATACACCAACTTTTTACTAACGTCAATTATCTTTTGAACCAACCAAGTCAATTTTTATGAAATATTATAATTTCAGAGGAAAATTAATTACACATTGTAATGTTCATTATAATACTCAAATATTATTTTAAACTTCTTATCGTATGCATACCCTGGAAATGCATTTTTTATTTCTCAAATTTTAAGAAATCTTATTTTATAAAATTTGTGTGACTAAAGATAAATTCAGTACCTCTACATACAATCACACTATTTTATATATTGATGATATTTACATAGAAAATATATATTATCCCACCTTTTTAATAATTTAAAATTATAAATGTATAACATTCTTGTTATTGCTGATTGACTTACAATTTCAATAGAGTCATTATAAGACCCTAATAAAAATAAAAAAAAACTTCTACTAAATACTCTGGTCTATAGAAATATAACTATACAATTTTAATTTAAAAAACTTAAATATGTTATTAAATACTACAAATTAAAGGAAATAGGTAAAAACAATACATATTAATTTTAAGTGCCCTAGTATCAAATTTATGTCTCTTTAGTGTTATTAAAACAAGAAAATAAAATATTGGGGCCGAAATGCAAAATAAGATTATTTTTAATTATCAAAGTGACAAACTATAATATAACCTAGAAACCGGTAAGACTTTTTGGACCAAAAAAAAGAATTATACTAATAGATACCTAATAGAACCCAAGGAATCGAGAAAAATAATTTAAAAGTACAGAAAAAGTTCCAGAAGTTGTTAAAGCTAACTTAGACTGATAGCGTATCGCTTCCGAACCATTATCGGCTTCATGCCCGCTTGGATGCACTTCTCAAACCTACACAGCCGGCAGTTGGACCTCGTGTAGACGTTAATATCGCAACTGGCCCCCGCGTTCACGGCCGCTAAGGAGCAGAAGTACTCTATCTGTTTGTTGAGTTGGAGCGTCCTCTTGAAGAACAGTTTGCAGGACTCGCAAGTCTGGATGCCGTAGTGAGTCCCGGAGACCACGTCACCACAGATCGGGCACGGAGGGTACGACGGGAAACCTAAAGGAAATATTGAATTATTTATTTGGTACTTTTAAATCTGTATAATTGTGATGAATCGCAAAGGTAATCGAATATCTATATGACGAATTGTATGCATGTTCTGTCTGGATGTTGCATTGTATGTCCATATTGTCCATGTCACGCACGGACAGGAATAGGGTGGACTATGTATGTATTTATTAACTACTAGCTGGTACTTGCGGTTTCGTCTAAGTTTGTATTTGGACGTAAGAAATGATACCCATGATTTTAAATTGTAATAACTTTTGATAGAGTGAATCGATAAAAATAAATAAAATAGCCTAAACGCTGATATAAGATACGGACTATGAATATATCTGCATTTACTTGAGTTTCATTCAGTAGTTTTCAAACATACAGACAGCGAGCGCGAATTACATTTTTATTACACATATATACAGATTTAATGAAAATTTACACTTCGTATGTTTACATTAAGAATAAAGGGATATTCATTACCACAAAAAGGTAAAGCTTAGTAGACAATTCTCATAGAGGTCGTATAATGGACTCAGAGTTTTAAGACAAGAATAAATAGATATGAAGATGCTGGAAGGAGCTTCAGGACTTTTATGATATAGAAATAGCTACAGAGCACGCCGTCTACCTGATGGTAAGTGGCAAAGTGGTAAGTGGTAAGATGGCAGTGCCTCCCATGGCTGTCTGTAATCAACTCCAGATAAAATTAGTCTTATATGATACTGTCTACAGATGTGTTGCTTCTGAGGACTAAGTTGGAAGGCCTCTGATAAGTATGTCTCCCGCAAGATCTTCAATCTATAACATATTTAATCGCAGTTCTCTTACACAGATTATTAAGACGAATTGTAACAATTTCAAAAATTACAAGGTCATATTAGATCAATTTAGTATACAAAACAGACACAACATTAATAATAATAGTAATATTTTTAAAAAAGTAGAACAAAAAGTCACTGATGGCGATTTAAAAGGGGCTGCGACTATCCTTTTTTCCAATGATGTTATCGCCCCCGATTCACCTGCTACTCTTTCGGCCCTTTTGGAAAAACATCCATCAGCTTCAAAGCATAGCTCCCCCGATTTCGTTGATGACGTAAAGGACCCACTGCAGGCAACGCCGAAAGAGGTTTTGGATGCGATAATGTCATTCAAAAATGGTTCAGCAGGTGGCCTTGACGGCCTAACTCCACAGCACCTAAAAGACCTAGTGTGTAGTGCAGTTGGAGAAGCTGGCCAGTTGCTTTTGAATGGCATTACGCATCTCATAAACTTGATGCTTTCAGGTAAGGTTAATCCCTATGTGACCAAAATAATTTATGGCGCAAATATATGCGCGTTAAAAAAGAAGGATGGTGGGATTAGACCTATTGCCGTGGGGTGTACTTTACGTCGCCTGACTTCCAAAATCTGCTGTAAATCGATTAAACCGTATATTTCTGAAAAGTTGTCTCCGATTCAGTTAGGTTTTGGAAGTCAGGGTGGCTGTGAGGCGGCAGTGCACG
>DWPV01005202.1:0-12707 GCA_018251915.1 Urbanus proteus proteus
GAAGCAAAATGTATGGGGGGAAGGAATAAGTATGGGAGTATGTCGTACTCTTACCGACTAAAACTCCGCGGCGTTCCTCTGGACGCTCGGTGCCGGGTCACGAGAAAGTGTTAGCAATACATTCGCGGCCCGGCAACGTTGCCAGGCGCTGGTGTTAACGAAAGCCACGTCCCGAGAGGGAGGGGCTCCTTTCAGTCATGTCTCGGTGATCAGTAAATAGATCTCTTGAGATGTGTGTACGCACACACGACATCTCGAGCCCTAATGGCAGGAGTCAGATTGTCCCGAATCTGCCTCCATGGTCTTATTTCAATATTATTTTACGGCTTAAGTAAATAATAGAAGTTTAAATAATACATTAGAAATTATATAAACTATGTAAAGCTACTATGTAGCTAGTCCCAAATAAATTGGTAAAGACATATTTCATTATCGACCAGGATAATCAGTAATCAGTAAAAATGAAATCCTTTTGAAATCATGATGCAATTTCAACGTACTTAATTAAAAGTAACATCGATAGAAATAGGTTTTTCAAAGTTAAAAAGTTAATTAAAAACTATAAGTAGGTGAATAACTTCTCCTTCGCCGTTCATAATGTTGGTATTGACGTAACTTTTTATACGTTCTCGGCAATACCTATTTATCTTTGCTGATATAATATTTTAGTATGGTTGGCATAAGAGACGATCAATTGAATAGTTCAGGCTTAATCCCTAGATGGTCTAAATTATCCATTTTCAGCCTTGTATGGTGATTTATTTGTGTAAATAATTAAAACGGTCGACAATCAACCAATTACACTGATTATTATTAATAAATACTCATATTACAACATGGTCAATTAAATAATTAAATTAATTAGGCACTGAAAGTAAAATTAAAATAATTTAATAGTGTGACGTGAATAGTGTTTACGACAGCTACAACTACGTCTGTAGCGAAGAATTAAATGTTATTGTGTGGTAGTTTCAGTTTGGTAAAGAAGTTTTTACACAAGTCTTTGTAACTTAGTATTCAGGATTCACATAAAGCATGCAATCCAACTGATGGTAAGTGGCCACTGCCGCCCATAGACATCTGTAATCAACCCCAGATAAGATCAAGGCCCTACCTGAGGTTGATCACAGATGCGTTGCTGTAATCTATTTATTATATTTATGATAAAAATGTACACACAAAATTAACTTAAAAAAGCGTCTCGATATATTTCGTCCACTATTTTTGAATCTATTTGACACGCCTATCAGTTTCATTATTTGAGGAACGGACGTGAAATTGTTCGTTGGAGTTTAATATTTATAAAAGTTAAAAATAGAAAGCAATATAGTGAAAGGAATTTAATCGAAAAATATAAAATGAATATTTTTCAATATTCAACATTCATATTTCACTTTACAAACGATAAAATGTAACAAAGGAAATATCGTGTTACCTAATTAATATGATCAATACAATACAATGTTAGTTTTAAATCATAATAATAAAAAGTTATTATTTCAATTAAAATATAAACGAATAAAAAATATACAAAAAGGTAAATTACTATTTACGTTAATGATGAGTAAATTATCCAACATTTTATAGCCGTAACTTGAGCAAATAAACAAACTCAAGGCTGTCGTCAATTATTGTCACTATTTATTATGAAAATCTCTTCGGTAAACAATGGATGGAGCGACAAAGAGCGGAGGGGCGCGTGACGTCAGAATTCGCGCTGACGTCAGAGGCTGCGTACATGTGGGTCAATAGAACGAGCTAGCTTCGCCCGGGAGCACCCTGCAGCTAGAAATAGGTCACAGCTCTAAAAATACTCGGCTCTATTCGCAAGCCTCTCTTCATCGGTCGGTTTAAACACCTACCCGGGCTTTGAAAGCACTCTTAGTTATAACAAAGTAAGGGATGAAGCGGGATCCGTACAGTAATAAAACAAAATTGTTTCCGTCCTTCACAATACGCTTTTATTGAGGTCTTGATGTGGGCTCCTTTTTACTTCATTTTAAATTTAATGTAACGGGTGCGTTCAATCGAAGAATCTCTTTGTCTTATTTACAACCAGATTTTACATAAATTTATAATTTAATTTTTATTTTGTTTGTTTATATTCTACATCAGTATGTATTGCAATAAATATTGTAGTGTAATATTAAACAGATATAATCGTTTACCATAATATCTTTTTGTAAGCAGGACACCCTATTTAGTCGGTGTTTTATAAACATAACTATACATTAAGGCTCTATTGTTAGGCTTCTCTCGAAAATTTGGTAGGCCACGGCCGTTTTGTATCCAGCTATTCTAATTTAACTTTATGGATACATAAATACAATATGGTCATTAACACTTTTCCAAGCATATTTTGTAATATTCAGAATTTTACTTTTTAGCAGCTCTCTTCATATAAAACCCAAAAAAATTCGTAATATGTTTATCAACTATAAAGTACTGTATTCGTAATTTTCTTTGTCCTGTTAAAGAGCGAGCAGGATTTCCATGAGCTGTGACCTTATTTTGCAAATTAGTGACACACTTTTAGGGCCCTGTATCCAAATATAAATAAAAAGAAACCTTATTATAGTAATATGTTTAATATGACTATTGTCCCGTATCTTGTTGATTTGTCCCGTCCCATTATGTAGATTATTATCAATACCAATTCTCAAAAGCAGCAAATATTTTGATAGTATGAGCAGTGATAGCCTAATGTTTGAAACTTGGCCTCCCAATCCGGGGTCTCAAGTTCAAATCCAGGCATACACCTCTGATTTATGTGAACAACGGTGAAGGAAAACATCGTGAAGAAACCTGCACATCTGAAATCTTCTAAAATGTTCTCAAAGGTGTGTGAAGTCTACCAATTCCTACTTAGCCAGCGCGGTGGTCTTAGGTCTAAAATCCTGCTCACTGAGAGGAGACCCGTGCCCAGCAATGGGACGATAATAGTTTGACGACGACAATTTTGATAGTTCATCCCTATATTTATAACATTTTTATTTATTATTCATTTTCTAACACCATTGATTTCCAAGGTACGCAATCTAATAACATAAATAACGTAGCTTCACAGTTGATCTAGTAAATTAAATTATCTCCTCCGAGAGTACTCAGAATAAGATTTGCAGATAATATTATATTCTCTTCATTCTATAAAAACTCCACTTTATAGTTCACTGCCGCTGCCGCATTAAGATTGAAGTTAAACGACTTATAAAGCACTGTGGTCCATTAACCTTCTTTAGACTTTAGCCAGTTACACTCTTGCTACGTGAAGCAGTTACATTTTAAGCGCAAACTATTTGCATTACTAGATGTGGCACTAAAAGTTACTGGCTTCATTTATGGCCGAACATTTTCGATAATGTATTTTTGTATTACATGTAACTTATGGATAAAGAGACGACGCTTTCTACACACATAGGCTCACAGAAGAATTTTCTCCTATGTCTTGCCATGGACATACAAAGACACAAACACCCAGACCCGGAACACAAATCTACACTCAATATTCAGATATCTGGCCGGGAATCGAACCCGGGACCGTTCCCCCACGGGGGTCCACGATTAGCAAGTTGTAATTACATTTTATTATATAACTCGCGAATTCACGCTATATGCTTTTATGTCATTTTGCTGATGTACGACCAAGTTACATGGATCATGGTTTTTTATATGATCAATGATCCATGTAATTGTTTAAATTACCGTTTATTTAAAGTTTAGGACTACTTTTTTTTCGCCAGGTTTCGTTGTCACTATTGTGTTCCAGTTAAACAAAGCGTAGTGGATTTAATAGTCTGTCTGTATAACATTGACGGTTAACATATAAAACCCTTTTACTTTTATGGAGATTAACTCCAAAATGTATGTTGTAAGTCGTTTGAATTATGGTTTATCATATTCCATGTGAGGGAATATGGGTATGATAAATAAGGAAAACCATTTTCCAAGGAAATGTAAATACGCAGCAATATCCGGGTTTTACATACGGGAATATTTTCACTTAGGAACACTTGCATAAATATGGGAATGGAATAAATGGAATAAATATTGGATTTGATTCGATCGTGATTCCATTTTAATGTATAATGGATGACATTATAATGTGGACCCCAAATCGGGTTTCCGTGAAGTTATTTTACGGAAACGTTCCAACATAATTCAGTTATTACTTTGGACCTATGGAGATAAAAATGTTTATATAAATTTTTCTTTACGATTACGTTTATAAAAAAGTTGTTAAGGGTTTTCTTAAATTTATTTATTAAAACATTCAGGTCATTGATTCATAATAAGTCCACTCCAATTATGTAATTAAATATATTTTTACTTCACTATCACTACATAGGATAAAACAAAGTCGTTTATCGCAGTCTGTCCCTATGTATGCTTAGATCTTTAAAACTACGTAACGGATTTTGATACGGATTTTTTAATAGATAGAGTGATTCAAGACGGCAATATATAATTGAACGCGTGTGAAGTTACGAGCAAAAGCTAGTGTATGTAAAAGAAATCTTGAGTCGCTTGCTTTTGTAATTACTAGAAAGTTCTAATATTAACAAGTCGTGTTATATGACTGAATTAATGATTGCATTGACATCCAATCCTAATTTGGGTCAATTACACGTGTCCACAGGCGCCTGTGTCCACTTGCCATCAGGTCAGCAGGCGTTTGCTAAATTTCGTTACAAAAACACAGATTAGAGCAGCAAGTCAGGTTTTACGACAGTATTCGTAGCCGGGCGGGCGGTTTACGAGAATTCAGGCGCTTGAAGTGTCGCACAGTTCCGGACAGTTTCACGGGTCCATTATCTTTAAGTACTTCTGCTTCGTTTTATATTCTAAAACCTGGAAAAGAGATAACAATGGGAGATGTGGGAATTAATTTCGAAATAAAAAAATTGTAAGCTACTGATGAGTCGCTACTGTGAAATCGATTGGTGTAACTAATGTATTTTGTGGTTCATTTTACAGATTTTAGCAATATCTTTTCTACTATGGGTGTAGTATGGAAATGTTTATTAGCCATAAAGGTCTCTTGAAAACCAATTGATACGTGGTTAGTTTAAAGGTGGTAGAACTCTATCTTGTTCGACTCCGGTATCACCGCCACACTTATTTCTGCCTTATAACGGCAGTGTTAAGCACTGCTGTATGTTTCCCTTACCACAACCTTCAGAAGGTTGTGGTAAGGGAAACATCGGTTCTTATCCGAGGCATTCCATCCGAGTCCTTAGGAGTAGCAACGCAACTGTGGTCAACCTCAGGTAGGACCTTAATCTCATCTGGAGTTGATAACAGATGTTCATGGGCGCACACTGGGCACATTGGCCACTTACGATCAGGTGGACTGCATGCTTGTTTGCTACTACAATCGTATAAAAGAATAACATTAACACATAATATGATACGATATCAGTTTTATAATGCTTATTTAACAATAAGTTCTTAGTTCCTTCAGGTGAGTTCCACTCCGGAATCACAATTATTTGCTAGTAGCGATTGCTCAACCGATTACACGCTCAACGAAACATAGTTAGTTGTATTGATTAAAACACGGTGGCGCAACAGTGTGCCCGTACTTAGAATTTTGTTACGTTATGTAAATTTGGTACATTTATTGTAGTAGTCAGGAGTATACATTATTCCTATTTCTATAAATCAAATCCTATCAAAGATCGGCTCGTGAATTATGTGACAGAAAATTGGGGAAATGTTTGTTAATATTTATTAATTTACTATATTTATATGTACCTATGCAACAAAACTACTTATGTAGTTCCTTGAGTAGGTACGACACTCCGCAATCGAATAATTTGTTACTAATGGTTACTAAACTGTAGTTTTGCTCGTAACATAGTTGTATTTATTAAAATACGGTGGCGTAACTGTGCCTGTGATTCCTCTTCGAATTCTGTTACGTTATGTAAATTTGGTACAATGCTCATGTATCAAGCACTGCTGTGTTCTGGTCTGAAAAGTGTGGGTGTGGTAAGGGAGACATACTTATTCTGACCAACCGTAAGTAAAACTGTTCTTATCTGGGGTTGTTTACAATTTTCCATGGGTGACAGTGGCCTCTTACCATTAGGTAGACTGCATATTTGTGCATACTCCTAGATTATAAAAAAAGTATTGATAAAATAAGGTACCTAACGTAACGATGTGTCCGCGATTCCACTTTGAAATGTTACGTTATGTAAATTCGGTACACAGCTATTCCGTAATAAGAGCCAACATTTGTCTTGTACCGTCATGTCCCCTGTCAGGTGTACGGGTTAGGCGTCTACAGGGAATTAATCTTTCACCCGACATTGGTTTGTACCCATCAATCACCATTATTCCTGTTTCTATAAATCAAATCTTATCAAAGGTCAGTTCGTGATTGTGTAACGGAAAATTGGGGAAATATTTTGGTTTTATTATGGAGTTGGTTGTATACTGGTCAATTTATGTAATGCAGCGCTAATGGATATTTAAACAAATGCTTGTAGGCACTCATAATAGATTTCTTTATTGTATTACTTTTTAAAAATTCAGTGTTATTTTTATTTCAGGCCAATTCGTGTAAATTGGTATTTGGAATACTATAAAATCGAATGGAAACTAGCGTATGGCGATAAATATATAATCCACATGCGAAATTTTATTCCACGCTATAAATATTTTTGTAATGTATAAAATTTGTAGTGCAAAAATATTTTCACTGTAGAAAAAAACATTAAGGTTGTATTACTTTGAATTTCTCTACTTGGTTCGATTGTGTCTAAAGTTTTTACTTTTTGTAGTTTAACTGATGGACAACCGTTGTTTTTTTCTATAAAACAAGAAATATATTAAACGGGACCATGAATCGAAACCAAAAGTACCTTTGAAACTTCAACCTACACTGAACTGGAACTCAAAAAAAAAACATTTGATAAAATTGACTTATACTGAGGATTATATAAGATGAGTATACAGGGTGTTTTTTACCTGTGCGTGGTTACCCATATGCGATACTAAATGGAGTAGCGAAAATGCTAAAAGAACTTTTTTCAGCACTGAAAACACACCTTGTACCGCAATAGTATAATATCAATAGAATAATTGATTGTATTTTCAAATTCGAGGTCTAGTGTTTTACATTCCATAAATCAAAAGTGGGACAACTAAAACACGTTCTAGGGTCGTTTCGTAAACAAGTACTTAAACGAACTTTTAATATCTAAAATTTCCATACGCAAAAAATATTTTCGCCTATTGGGAGCGCAAATAAAGGTAATGTAGGCATTTGCCACAAACTTTACAGACACATAAATTATAATATCTTTTACCTTACGAATATTATGATAAAGTACGCCCTTATTTCGGACTTTACAAGAGTATAAATAATGAAGCTTATTATTAATGTACTTCATAAAACCACTAATTTTCAGCAACATTTTGTTAACATATTTTCTAAAAACTACCTATCTATGATCTTCATTGTTTTACCTGTCTTTTATTATTAAAATATATTGCTATTTCTGCGAAGAAACATGCATGCAGTACCTGATTATAAGTCGCCACTGCCGCTTCTGCTTGGCAATAGATGCGTTTCTCTTGTTACCTTTAAGGGCTATGTTTCAACGTCTCCAATATGTATTAAATGGTCGGTGACGACGAAAGCCATCACTTGTGTGTTACCTCTTTTTTAAAAACAATTATCCCTTAGGCACGTTTATGAAGTAAGAATTACTTAGGCATGTGAATATTATCTGAAAGTTCTCCATATGTATATTCCTATGTGATCGATCTGCGTGATAAATTATGCCTAAAAGGTTAAGGCTATAGATTGAGAAGGGTCTCATTCTGAGAAAAGACCGGCGGCTACCAGAGGGACAATAATGGAATAATAACATACATTTATAAGGTCCAACTCACGATTACATTAATTACGTGGAGATCCATTTCTCGGATTTATCCGTTTATATCGTTAGTGATCATTACTCCTCGGAGAATTGTGCAATCTAATGTTTAATCTGTTGGCTGGATGTATACGGAATATACGAGTAGATGTCAAATGTATGTATGTATAAGGCACAAACTGCAAACTTTACAATAGAGGCTGCGAAAGCGTTAATACGCTTTTTGTTCGACGTGTAAGTATCTAACTAGCAGATTGGAATACATATCAAAATATCCAAACGCGCAGGTATTACCGCGTATAAGTATCAAATGAATAATTGGCCTTTGTACGTTAATATTCGTGTTTATATAACACCGTTATCCTATAGTACAAAAAGTCTACGCAAAAATTATATCTTCATAACACGAGTACGTCATACAATAAATTATCCTAATTATTATAAATGCGAAAGTCCGTTTATTTGTTTGTTTGTTTGTTTGTAACGTCTTCACGCTTTAACTACTCAACCGATCGTTATGAAATTTTGCACACACATTGCCGGGGGTCTGGAAAATGACATAGGGTACCTCTTATCCCGAAAAGTGATACTACTCCCGCGGGATAGAAAAATAACTTTTATACCTACAATGTACCTACTTTCATACCTACGGCCTCATTGTGTGAATGAGCGCGAGCGAAGCTGCGGGTTAATACTAGTAATTATATATATGTAACTAGCTGAACTCCGCACGCGCGTTTAAAAAGTAAAAAAGAATACATATTTGAACATAAATGTCATCCCGCTCTCCCGCTACGGCGCGCGCATGCGCGTGGAGCGCGCGCTAATGGATTTTTCAAAAATCAAAATAGCCTATGTTACGCTTTAGACCTTCAGCTATCTTTCAGTGAAAGTCCCGTCAAAATCCGTCCAGCTGTTTAGAAGATTAGCTCAGCCAAACAGACAAACAGACAGCAGACAGACAAAAATTTTTTAATTGCATTTTCGTTATAGGTATTGTGAATACTTTCATATGCATTGAGTAAAAAAATTATATTTTGAAATCACAAACAGACACTTCAATTTTATTGATTTGTATAGATTAAGTTTAATACACATAAAAATCAAAATTGCAAAATTTTTACATTGGCCCTTATACATAGGAGCTATCGATATATTGGTTCGCTAAGCTTCACGGAAAGCCGCAGTTCAAGTATTGCTTGGGGAGCAAACAGAAGTTTTGATAGCTCTGCAGTTTCCTGGTCGATCCAAATGTACATTGTAGTATTAAGCTGTAAGCTCTTTATAACATAAATACAAGATTATATAATTATTGTGACCAATGTGGGTGGTCAAATTGAAATATAAAAAGCGTAATTGAAATCATTTGTGCGATACGGCACTTAATATTGGTTAAGAAATTTTCCAATGGAAGCTGGTGTAGATGAAATTAGAAATTATTAAAATAGATAACTCGCAATGAGGTAATCTAAAATCATATGCATTAAAAACTCAAGTATTTCAACGTAACAAAATTATTATGGAAGTATACATATAACGATGCTTAATAAATCACATAAAAATATCAAGAAGTATCCCGTACTTTATCGTGACGTCATCTTCTAAATTACATTTCAGGAGATGCTTTTGAATTTCCTGTTGGAAATGTTTAACCTTCTCGAGAAATTGGACCTTGGCCCAATTTTCCTGATAACCCCTTACGGCTTAGAGAGTCTCTATACACCATCGCCGTAAATCGATAAGAATTTAATGTTACGTCTATAATTACAAATACAATGTAGACAAATTTTAAATGTACATACGTCAAAGAATGATATAATTCGATCGGCGTAAATCGATAATATTCTAAAGTTTATATTAATTATTATCACAATTATTTTTCAATGATTCTATAATTTAATGTTTCATGTATTCATAGTTACACGCTAAGATTTTTTCTACTGCGGATATAATAGATAAGGGTGCATTATAAGGAAATCTCCAAAAAAATTAAATGGATATCGCTCCTATTTCACGATAGGATCTACAGTCGTATATGGACCATAATAATCCTGCATCAATTATAGATGGGTACTCCCAATACTTATGAGTACTCCCGATACGTATAGATACTCCCTTACAGTAGTATTTTGTAAATACACTTCCTACCTACCTACTTACACTATCGCTTGAAATATGACTCGGTGCGATAAGCCTATTACCCCCAAGTAGGTCGTGAGCCCACAATTTGGGTCTTCCTCCAGCTGTGATCAGCAAATATTTGTCTATGTGTGTAGTTTATTTTGCAGACCGTACGTTCCTAGTAAAACAACACCCTTGAGACTGATCCGTATATCCTTCTCGGCTGAAACAGAAACGTGTTTTATCGTATTGTACTATTTTTGCTGTAATAAAATGCATGGATTTTCTCAATCTGTTACCAAAGTCCAATACCTAGATACGATACACAATTACAATACATATATACATACAACACAAACATCGAAAGCCTTTTTAATTTTTTTCATTTAGACCATCTTGTTACTAAAATAGTGTTTCTTTTTGTAAAATAAATACTTTTACATTTTCAGTTGAATAGTTCCCTCAAAAGAGATAAGTAGATTACTTAACGGAACTGTCTTGTAAGGTTCGCAAAAAATAACGGTACATTTCTTAAAGCGTACAAGGTACAGATTTTAAAAGAGGTATTTAAAAAAGGCAACGTTGACTTTGTGGAGCAAAAGGTCACAGCTCATTTACGCTTTATTCAACAGTATTAAAACAGTACCTGACATCCCTTATAAGTAGAATTCTTATTCTTGTCCCTTTTACATATACTCTACAAAAGTTTTCAATCCAAATATAGAATGTAACAAGTAGTTTAAGCCATATAATAGGCATTAAAATATTTTTTGCAAGAAAATATTATTATAGGAAGTAGATTAAATTTACACAGGGTTTTCATATATGTTTTATGTTGATACCACATAACGCAGGATATAAAAAATTTGGTAATGTTTCACGACGACCTGAATCATCTAAAATTTATTGAATTTGAATTTATGATCTGGTTAAGTTTGAATTGGGTGTAAGGTATACAGGAAATGCAATTTTGCAAAATAGCGGATTACATATACATATTATGTATACCAAAAATATAAACAAAGTTAATTGTTTATCGTAACCACATCATTAGAAAACTTTGTTATTTTCAGTTTAATAATAAAATTATTTACAAAGTTAGAAAATGAATCACGCCAGGCGTTGAACAAATATAATAACATCAAAGGTAATTAAATTTCGATAAGATTTGAATTAAATTACATGAAACAATACTCAACCTGAGAGATTCCGTACGATCGCTACATAATTAACGTTATTAATAGCCCTAAATGTCAGAGTTCTGTCCTATAAACGGGAAAGGTCATTTATTAATAACCCAAGTTTATCTTTTATACTTGTTTACGTTTATGGGTTAAATTTATTTACTAAGTTCATTTTAAAGGCCAGGAAATGTAAGGTTGTTTACAGACGAACGACACACGATTGATCGACGTTAACTGTCGCTCGTGTTAAAACTTCCTAAAACCGATTTTCTTGTATCATAATTATATTGGTACACATTTTTTATGGAAACAAGTAATCATATTTTAAATAAAATTAAACTTTCTGGCTATAATTTTCGAGGACGAATGACATAATCAATTTTCACCGTTTTCGGTCATCCGTAATCATATGTCACACTAGCTGATCCCCGCGGTTTTACCCGCGTTAAGAAACTAAAAAGGAATACTTAAGGTATTTTTAATTGCAAAAGAAGTCGGTAACATACTATACTACTATGTACTATACAAGTGTACTTAGATACTTATACATATTATGGTACCATATGACACTGGTCATTAGTTCCTCCCATCCACAAATTTCTGTTAAGGCAGCGTGATGTAGTACTTTGTAGAACTTGTAATAGATTAAAAAAATCAGCCATTTGCGTCAGCAATCTACCTCTTTTTATATGGTAAAGTGAAGGAAACCCTTTTCAAATATGAATCAAACTCCTAAAAGCGACCCACTTCATTTAAAGTATTCGACAAAGCGCTTTCAGTTAGGAATTTCGCTTTTATATCCGGATTCCCTTGAAACGTGTGTTCGTGAATATTATTGACTTTGAATTTTTGAGAAAAAATAACCGTAAAGTAAAAAGTAAAGTGTTTTTAGACAGGAATATGCATAGACTACCTGTTAGATCATGAAAAAGACAAATAAAGCCGTTTAATTATATTCAATGTTCACCGTTCGTAGACCACTTGTTCGTGAATATGATAAGTAATAAATAAAGCCGTTTAAATAATATTCAACAGATTTTAAAAGTAAATTGAAATATGTAAAGTAACAACTACATAGAGTCGAAAAAAAACGAATAAAACTAAAGATACATAGTTAAAAAACCTGTGTTACTATTTATATCTGTATATAATACGAGAAAACTGTTTGAATTAGGAGTTTAGGTGTAATGCATTTGAATTATGTGTAAATGTTGCTACCATTCCCTGGATCCGTTTTCATTACGCTACATATCAACGTTACAACGTTAACTCTAGTTTATTGCAGTAATAATCCAATTGTATGAATATTTTTGTACCCCAAATTGGAAATGTAGGTTAAAACATAAAACCAGAAATATTTAAAAAATAGTGTAATAAATAATATTTAAAAAAAAGTAGTGTACAGTTTTATTACAGTTAATTTAAGACTACCAAGGTTTTCCAGGTGGTAGAACTCTATGTAGTTCGACTCCGGCGGCACCACCGCCACATCTATTTCTGCCTTATAACAGCA
>DWPV01005203.1:0-12706 GCA_018251915.1 Urbanus proteus proteus
TTTGACGTTCAAAAAGTGTTCAATATGAATCAACTTTGAATAAATGAGATTTGAATTTGAATTTGAATTTGAATTTAATTACAGATACCCAAGGACGTACGCCAATTACTACTAGCTAAATGTAATGCATGCTAGTTGGCTACTTCTATATTAAGAAATATTCCCTCACCATTTTCTTTTTCTTCTTAGACGGCCACACGCCCGTCTTCTTATACTCTTCTAACTTCTGCAACCTGCTTGTTTCTCTCTGCTTGTCCTTATAGGGAATACTATTAAAATCTATCTTTATCTTTGGTCCCACAAACTGTTGCTTATGCTCCTCCTTGATTTCTGGCATCAGGGGTAGCTTGAGGAGTCCATAGCTGGTGGCGATGTGGCCGAGAGGAAGCTCCTTTAGTTGGAGAAGGAGGTTGCATTCGTGTTTGGAGTAGGCTCGCATGTGTGAGACGAAGGCACGTTGCCCTTTGTCCAGGATCGCTCGGTCTTTCATTTGTTGGTCGTGGAGGATGGATAACACCTGCAAATAATACGTATTTTGAACGATTTTAGTCCTATTAAGTACAAACAGCTCATATTGTATCAGTTAGAGGCGCCTTATAAGACACATTTTTTTGTTTTTTAATGTAAAAAAACATAAGTCTTTTAAGATATAATGTACAAAAGTGTATTATAATAATTTGTTCGTGAACGATGTAAAATTCAAACAGTAGTGTTAATGATGATACTACATCTTTTATAGATCTATAAATATCAGGTAAAGAAGACTCTGGTGTTTAACATTGTTGTTGGAGGTAATTTTATAACTAATCTTGTGACATTAACCACTATCATATCTTTTATAATTCAGGAGCTTACAAAATCTAAAATAATAAAAATCTTATTATTGTAAACCGCACCTTATTCTTCAGTTTATCACTAATCTTGATGTCATCCTTGCTCCTGCGCCAGTCCTTGAGCTCGACCTTCTGGTTGTTGCGGATGAAGGGCACGTACGTGTCCTCGGAGGGCAGCAGCGGCAGCAGCGAGCAGCCAGTGGCGCCCCCTCGCGCCGTGCGGCCCACGCGGTGCACCAGCGCCGCGGGGCTGCACGGGGGCTCCCACTGGAGCACCCACTCCACTTCGGGGATGTCTAGCCCTCTGGGGACGATGGGGTTCTCATTCAGAGTGGATCAGATGCTTATAGGCTATCTTACTTTACATGGAAAAGATTGCGGGGTAATAAAGTTACTTTGCGTTATATGAGAGAAGTGATTTGGGAATGTATCATGAGTAAGAAACTGAACCGCACTTGTCTCACAGTTTTACAGAGATTGTAACTGAATTATAAAGTTAAGCAATGTTAGGCGCAGACGGAAGTTAAATGAGTAACTAATAGGGGAAATTGCATGATTGCTTCAGTGTTTGGTAAGTTGTCATTGTAGATCTTAGATAGTAGGATATGGTCGGAGATCTCATGGTTGTTTAAAAACTACCGTACCTTCTTGCCCTAATTTGCATTAAAGCTTTACTACATCGTATAATAAGCCTATGGCTGGCTTCAATATCAGAGAGTGAACATTAGAAAATGCTAAACAATTGCAGTTAATTTATGAATAAACTCACCTAGCCAAAAGATCAGTACACAGCAAAATAGTATTATCCGCCTGTCTGAACTTATCCAGGATCTTGCTTCGCTTCTGTTTCATCTTGCCGTGTATCGCGAACACCTTCAAGTCCGGGAGGAACCCCGGCAACACATCAGCCCAGTAGTCCACACACGCACACGTTGGTAAGAAGAATAAACCTTTCAATATATTCCGATTTCGGATAAAGTTTAGTAAAAACAAGAATTTATCTTGTGGTTCAACAATAACATAATAGTTTTCTAAAGCAATTGGAGTGCTGATTGTGGACTTTTCCTTGACACTGATGAGTACTGGGTTCCTCAAGCCAGCTCGGACCAAGTCCTGCAGTTCCTTTGTTTGGGTGGCTGAGAATAAACCCGTTCGTCGCTGGCGCGGCAAATACTGCAGGATGGTTGTTAGTGTTGCGCTGAAACCTAGGTCTAAGAGTCTGTCTGCTTCGTCTAGTACCAGAATTTCCTGAAACAAGAATATAAATGATGTTTATTAATATAATTAAAGTATTCTAATAAAAGTGCCAAAATATATTAAAGATTGCCTTTCTAGTTAGCACTACTGAGAATAGTCTTTCCTAAGAACAGAAAGACCTAAAGAATACTTCATCATGCCACTATGGACTGGTACAGGTTAGGTTTTTAGGAGAAAATTGAAAAATCCCTCATACAAGTTTGTTTCCCTTATCACCTTTAGAAACAAAAAACAATAATGCTTCAAAAAAATTTAACAGGCGGAAATTATGTGATGGTAATGCCGTCAGAGTCGACCCACAAAAGGTTTTACCACTTAAAAACTTAAACATAAAATGCTTTCTGCACTCATAGCCCCACAGTAAGATTGTTTCCTATGTCATGGGTGCCATGGATACACACATACACAAATACACAAACACCCAGACCCAGAACAGAAATCTAAATTCATCATTTAGATGTCTGTCTGGTCAGGAATCGAACCCGGGACCCATTGTGCGTCAGACCAGTATGGTAACAGTTCTGCCACACGGGTCGTAATCTTCACGTCATTCATCATTCATCATCACTTCCATAAATATTAACTATATTCGGATAGCATTGTGTTTTCAAAACATATGTTGGCAAGACATAATTTCCTTCTACATTCATTGAATCAAATAAGACTATCAAAACTCATTTAACACAAACATACATGACTGAGCAATTATATTGTGATTGGAGAATTCGGGGAAGGAAGACACCGTTATTTGGTTTCATGTGTGACTCATGAAAATAAATAGTGATACTACTAATAATGAAAACACGTGAAGAGGTATGCACTAAACAGAATACCGTACACTTATTAGCAATTACATTTAGTCAATAATGAGATCTCATTGGAATCTAAGTCAGTTGTAATTCAATCATCGATGTGTACAGAGCTAGCCAAAAACATATTTTTTTCCTGGTAAATTATTGCTTACTAGTGGCAGTGAAGTTTCAGTGATAAATGTGATTACTGTGATTAATATCCAGTAATAGGTGAACTGTGTTAGTGGACATTTCTTGTTTGCTAATGACATAAAATACAATATTTGGTGATCCTTGGGTTCCTGAGATATACTTATAAGGTAATTGTCTAATATTCAAATACTAAAATAGATTATAAAAAATGTTTCTACTTTAAATGTAAGTATGTAACATTATTTGGAAGTTTGAATTCAAGCACCTTCATTGTCACCTCATAACAAGAAAAAAATCTTTTCTAGTATCAACCCCAGGTAAGATCTGTTGTCTCCAATAATTCCATTTACATAGTGTTCTACTACCACATCTAAAATTTAAATGCATATCCCAAATTGCAGAAATTTTAAAAAATTCTATTTAACTGATAATCATACCAATTCCTTCAGCCTCCCCGGCAAGTTCAACACCTTCCTCTCAGACAACAGGTCCTCCAGCCTCCCCGGTGTACACACGGCTATGTGCGCCCCCTTCTGTATGGTCTGGGCATCACCGTCCACTGAGCGCCCGCCCACCAGTAGGGCTACCGTGAAGTGGGACAGGTCCGGTTCTTTTAGAAACTGTTCTATGACCTATAATAGTGTTATTTTGAAATTATTTTTTTTAATCTACTCACCTTAAACTCTCTATATGTTACATTACAAAGTCTACCTAAAAATTGGTTTGAAAAAACTGAATATAATTTTAAAATATTTCAAATACGGTAACAATTCACTCAGACTAAGACATTATTAAAAATTTAAATTGACATAGATTCAAGTAACATTGAATTAACAAGAATCCATACATCCACTACACCATAATTCTTATTGGTTATATGGTTGCATATTTGGTCCATAACAATTATTTGTCGTTGTATTTTTTAATATAAATATTCAAGTGCAGTGACCACTTAACGTCAGGTGAGATGCATGCTCTTTAGCTCTTTCTGTGACATGGAATATATCAGCTATAATCACGTTATTTTATTAATATTTTTTTAATTATTTTTAAGCACCTACCGTATATATTTGAGTAGCGAGTTCTCTGGTGGGCGATATAATGACCGCATAAACAAAGTCTTTTCTCAACGGACTGTCCTTCTCTTTTTTAATCAACATCTCTATCATGGGAACCACGAACGCTAGAGTTTTTCCCGATCCGGTGACTGCTTCCGCCACCACATCTTTGCACGTCAATATTAAAGGAATTACAGCCGCTTGGATAGGTGTCATAGCACTAAATCCTTGCTTGTTAATACAACTTAACACAGGTTTCGATAAAGATGGAGTTACTTTCGCCCAATCTTTATTAACCATTTTCGAAATTGTTTTCTCAGGCACCACAACAATTCAACACATGTAAATGACAGTATCCTGTCAAAAACATGCGGTCATTTTGACGTTATTTGACATTTGCGTTCAGATACTTGTATGTGTTACATTCAGGTGTATTGTCATATAATTTGTATGTTTTCAATCCAAGTTAAAATCGTAATAAAAAATAAATCTATCATTTTAAAACGTGATTTCAACTTTTGATTCATTTTATTAACCCAAAATTATGAATAATTGCAAGATACTAACAATAATAATATTATTGAACAAAATAATTGCCTGCAGTATCCGAACCTAACGTTCAGAAAGGCGGCAAAGAAAACAAAGATTATAAATAAAAAACAGAAAAATATATATATAAAGCGTTCTTAATTGATACAATTTAGTCATAATACTTAGTTCCTTAAAATTGTAATAAATAATACATGATGGTAAAATACGTTATATCTTTTTTCAAAATACCGTGGACTTGCTTTGATAATTGAAAAGTTTGAAAACCTATCTTCATAAATCAATATGGCGCATGTTGATATGACAAATTGACAGCTGTGTTTTGCCTTTGTACTGTTCGTACTGGCGTTACGTTGCCCTGTAATGCCTTTTTTACGTTTTCAGCTCATTAAAAGCCAAAATTAACAATGTCGAGACCTTTCGGCAACAGTGAGAAACGATTCTCGATCGACGACGCGTTTGAAGAAGAAACTGACGAGGCCATAAAAGTATATGGAGCGACTGGTGATAGGTCTCCCTTGCAAAATAAATACAAAAATGGAGGTGATTATCTGTCGAGGTATGTATTATTTATACTTCTTAACGTACTCACAACCTAATTTAATTAATGCAGAAGCGTGTAGCGAAGTAGTTCTTTGTTTTAATAAGTCGAAGTTGATCTTTTGTGAATCATTTCTTCACTGGGGCAAAGGCGTATGAACTATTGTGTCGAAGCCGTTATTTTTGTTCTAAAAACCTACTATAAACGTAGTTCTAATTGGGTTCTAATGTGTGCTAATTCTAGAGTATATCGACCTATAAAAGGATTCACGATTAAAGCACGATTCACATTATTAGCGCTTATAAATTCATAAAATTATTACGATGTTCATTGCATTGTTATCACAGCTAACAAACCGAAAGCTTATTATTTAATCAATTATGATAACACTGATCCAATTTTATTATTGAATGTACTAGAATATGCTTACATTTGAATAAAAATTAATTGAATCTTTTAATTATGAACTATCAAGGAATTCTCCACACAATAACAAAAAACGCTTAACAATGGTAGAGAAAAAGTCATTTAAGAGATCATTTATATAAATTTAAAAGCAGTAAAACTTGGATATCTAATTAAAGTTTTTTGTATAGTTTTAAGTAAAAAAAACTACAATAAAATAGAATACAAACAAAAGTCATTTAAATTAAAAATAAAATAAATAATTCAAATCGCTTCCTCTTGGCTTTCCCAAGAAGGCTGGCTGCATTTCTGCATTGTATGGCCAAACTGATTCTTTGGCCAAAATATGCACTAGCCCTTGGGTCTCCTGAAACGTCAACCAGGCCTACAACAATACCTTAAAAAATTGTCGAGCTTTGTCTGTAAAAAAATAATTTACAGATTGGATTTCCACTTTGTAAATTACAAAGCATGACCCCTCAAAGAACTGATTCAGGTGACTTTTAGTACTGAATCTTGTCACTCATCTTTCTAGGGTACAGTTATTACCTAACCAGCTCTCTAGAGATGTGAACAACAATACTCTGTGAATTTAACGTTGGTAGAACTCTATGTAGTTCGACTCCGGCGGCACCACCGCCATACCTATTTCTGGCCACTTACGATAAGGTGGACTTGAACATATAAAAAAAAATCAACTGCTCTCTTTGGTCATCAGCTGATGACATATAGTTAAACCTTATAGTTTATTCATATAACATTGGTGGTTATAGAAAGAAAGAATATTCTTATTAATCTAATGTCCTTGTGGAAAACACCTTTACAAATTGTCCTTAAGTTTTTAATTTGGGTACAATATTAAGAAATAGCATCTTCAACTAAATTTGTTTATTCATTTACTTATTAATTCATTTATTCGTATTCATAAGAAACTTTCTTTCTTGGTATGATAGCAAATTTTCTCAAACTACCATTTATAACTAGATATTCTGGCCAAGAATTAATGGACTATTGTGGACAAGATCCATAAGAATGTTAGATTTCTTTAGGCCCTATTTTCGAAGTCAGCCTACAGTTTACACACTCCATTAGAGAGGTGTATGAGATGTTTCATTTTGTTAACAAATTTCACTCGTGGAACAATAATGATTCACTCAGTATACACTCTAACTTAGACAACTGGTGTCCGCCGCTATGCCATAAGTTTACGCTACGTACAGAGTAGCTGAATTCGAGGTTACGGTCTAAATGACAAACTTATATTACATCTTATTCTGCCTAAAAACAGTGCAAAGCACCGCAGTGTTCTGGCATGTAGGGTGTAAACTATGGGTGACATAGTCATCTGAGACGTTACAATGTCCACTTAAGGGCAGCAATGCATTTGTGGCCAAACTCAATTCAGTCAGTGTGGTCAACCAATCTTATATGAGGTTGATTACTGATGTCCACGGGTAGTACTGGCCACTTAAAATCAGATGGACTGAATGCAAAACGATATGCTACTTTCATATTATAAAAGAAAAACCCATTAAAAAAATGATTACATTGTATTCCGACATAAAATTTTTTGTTGAAGCATTCAATTAACTAATACACTGCATACAGTCATCTATTAAACTCATACTCACTTGATTAATTCTGAGAACGACTGCTTTGTCATACCAAGACATTATGAAAACAAGTTATGTTAGTCATTTGTAGCTATAAATATCTGTTCTCATAAATATAGACCTTCAACCTTATTTGTGTGGAATGTTATATTAAGTAGGAAAAAATATTTTATGCTAAAAGTTGTTTTACCATAATATTTTCTTAGTTTTGATATTGATGCTCACACATTTGTCCAATTGGGGTAATGTTATGTCATCTGCTAGGGAACATATACTATATGATTCATTCAGGGAGAGTGAGGTCTTCTTTGGTCGCACTCATATCATAGGTTGTATTTATTGTTTATCCGGTCAGTTCTTTAAAGCTTATGGGAACCCATTTCTGTAATAATAAATGATAACTAGAAGAACATTTGCCAGATCAGCATTTTGAAAAATTTTGGAGTGAAAAAAGTGTGATTCTTTCGTGGAAACAGGACACACGATTTAATGTTTTGTTGTTACACACTGTCTTCCTTTATTCCAACAGTTTTACTTTTGGATTGCCAGGTTTTTATAGTACTCAATTTATATTTTACAGTAAAACCTACAAATGCACAGAAGACACCACATCTCGAGATTCAGACTCCCTCATCCACGAATATGTGGAGTCATCACAATCATTGTACTGTTGGAACCACCCTAAAGTGAGGGAGAACTGGAAGACCGTCTGTGCAGCCGTCATACTCCTCATCGTAGGAGTAGGCCTCCTTGGCATGGGCGCGTTCGCTGTGGCCGAGCCGGAGAACGGATTACAGGGAGCGGTGTTCTTTGTAGCGGGCATGATTTGCTTCGTACCAGGGGCGTACCATGTAGTTTATATATGGCTCGCTGCAAGGGGACACAGAGGGTATGACTTCTACCATTTACCACTGTTTACTTGATTTATTTTAAGTTCAAATCACACTCACGGTTTACCTGTGAGAACCGATCGGCTTTTTACATTTTTTGTGCATTTCACGTCTGCACTATTCCATCTTAATAGCGGTTTATTTGTGAATATTATTCATGAGTCAAAATCAAATTGAAAGATACGGATGCATTTGATAAATCTTCGAAATACAGGTACAAATTTGAAAAGTTTCTTCAATACATTTGCAATGAAGCAATTTGTGTAAAATGTACTAACTTGAAATAGGTTAAGGCATGAATGTAATAGGATTGTGATTATGTTAACTGCTGCTATGCTCTCTACTATAATGCAGCTGTGTATGTGTGAGAACCCTGTTGTATGTGTGGGTGTATATTTTTATATACATAAAGATGGGAAGCGTATATACGATACTGTTACAGTATGTATGCACCATAGACAAATTAATCAAACAGAATTCTATCAGTGCAAAAGATTTTTTGACAAAGACACCTTTTCTGGTTAAATGTCCTTTGAACGAATGTATTCAAATAAATTGAGAAGTTGAGGAAAGCAATGATAATCTCTTATTAGGTTTAGATATTATTTATTTACAATATTATTTTTAAAATGGTCTCGAAGTAATGTCTCATTAGATTTTACAATTATGTCCAAATGCCTATATCAGGGTAAGTTGCTGACAGATTTTTTTAGGTAAATTGTAAACTATTGAAAGAAGCCTTGAAGACATTTGATTACTTTGTCTATGGTCAATGCCCATCGATGAATTTTAAACTTAAATTATTGTAAGTTGCGACTTTTAAATCTTTTTTAAAATCTATTAAAAATAAATTTTGGTAAGAGACAAAAAAATTGTAAATTGAAGAAAAGTAACAAAAAAATATTCTGAACTAGAACTTCTTTGTTCATACTACTTTAGTAACGTAGTCATGTATATTTTGTATTTCAATTGGCATCAACTATTTATAAATGAAGATAATTTATTTATCTATCTGTCCGTCATTTCTATTCTAAATAAAATTCTTAAACTTTGAAGAGATCAAATAAGCTAGATGTAGCTCCGTAAAACTAGCATATGTTAATTAAAAGAAAGATACATTTTTAAAGCTTAGAAATATTAATGAAATGGAGTATGAAGTGCCTAACTCCGACATGACGCCTATGTCATGTAATTAGGTTTAAGGAAATTTATTATTGTAAATATAAATTCCTTTTAGTTAATTGCAGCTACAATTTATTTCGCCTATCAATGAAATGCCTAGTGTATGACTGTAATGCTTCCTTGTAAAGCTAAAGGTTAATGATGACCGCATGTGAGGTCATTGGAACCTAGCTAGCTATTAGATATAGACATAAAATGAGATACATTTGTATTGACTAGTCATAATATTGTGACGTTTCAGGGGGATATATGCGTTTGTTTTCAATTGAAAGGCTAATCAACCGTTGAATTATTTTAATGAGGCAAGGATGTTAATTTGTCTCACTTGATCAGGTCTGTGTGATAATGGAAAAAGGCAATTTAGTTACAGATTGTGTATTTCTGTAATTATAAATTGTTTTTCTACTATATATTTCTTGGTATTTGACATTGTGAACTTGTAACTTGTAGTTAACACTGGTCAATGATTAGAATGAAGCATAATAATAACATCACCAAAATAAATAAATGATAGCAACATACAAAAAAATTGGTAAATATAACACAGAAGTTTTTTATTGCTTCTGCGATGACTGTCTTTGCCTTCCTGACCGCTGAAACTGTTGGAACATAAAAAATGGTTTATTTTTTTATACCTTACAATACAATTATTGTCAATCATATCCAAACATTGGCTTTGAAACACGACCGTGTTTCTAGATATTTTTAAATAAGAGATATCCGTATTTATTTTTATTATATGTTAATTGCGAATATTATTTAGGAATGATTTATCTATTTCTAAATTTCTTGCATGTTTGCAATGAATTCAAAAATTGTATACAGACTTTTTTATCAGTATAGATATGTTATCTTGTTTTGTCTTAATATTCATAATGCAAATAGATAAATAATGAAGGTATACTGCAATATTTTCAAAATATTTGTGCTGCTTGTATTATCTGCAAAAGATCATTGTTATATGAGGTTATGTTCAACTGGCTGCAATCCAACTTATATCCCACTGTTGGGCAAAGGGTCTCTAAATCTAGAGAGCCAAGAAAACTTCACCACGCATTACTACAGATAATGATTGGTCATCTATGTTTATTTTCACATTGCTTAAACATAGTTGACATCATTTCATAATATCAGTGCTCTTATTACGAGTTTATTACGTTTAGTGAAACATTCCTCGTTTACTTCTGGGCCCATACATCTACGTGCAGCGCTCCTAGTGGTCCATTTAGGTACTACAATTTTACTATGGAAAAACGGGCGTAAACTTAAACCGAGATCGTATCAAAAAAAGTAACAAACTTGTACTATGGGTACCGTTTATATTTGCTGTGATGTTATACTGTCATAATGTAAATGAATTTAAAACCTTTTTTATTTTATTCGTTTTAGGCTAGTCTATGTGTTCGCTAATGTATATTGCCATTATGAGATGTGCATTTTTAGGATAATACTACTATTACTATTTGCCTTATAATTAAATATATTTTTAATATGGCAACCTACATAAGTGTCTCTTAATTTGTCTTTAAAATAATGTGTTATGCAATTTGGTAGTAAAATATATTTCGTTTTAAAAATAACAATTGGGTTTACTTAGAAAATCATTAACATTAATAATTAATCATAACATAATGTAGTATACATGTAATCAGATTTTAAATAATAAACAATATAAAGGATAGTTTTACAATAATACTTACCTTAGAGTACCCGTAAACTGCAACCTTTGTATCGGCCGATAGTTGGTTTGTTGTTAAATCAGTATAGAAAGGTATGCATTTAATGGCCGATAGAAAATCGCTGTAATGTGTGCATATATGCCGATAAGAAGTCTGCACTTTGTGCATACTCTTAATGTTACTTCTTATTTGTAACAAAACAATTTACAGACTTTTATATGTACAAAATTATAATTTTTTTTATCTCCATAATTATCTTAAAATAGTAGATTGATTTAGAACAAAATTATTTGAATTAATGTTGTATGAAATCCAATCATATTATTTTTTATTATGTGGTTTATTTTTAAATAATGGATTTGGTGATTTCCTCTATCAGATATAAAGTAATTAAAATTATTGTTTTTTATGACTATACATAATTGTTAAAGTAATTACCGACTCTTTTCTGTCTCATGTTGGATGGAACGAAAACCTTTTTAAGATACGTTTCCTTTAATTGTATCTGTTACTGATTGAAGGTGTATTTGTAACATGGTAACACAAGCCTACCAATAGAAATATTTTTTATAATGTTGCCATAAATATGAGTAAACAATATCTACTACTTTACCAAATTATTTAAATAGCTAAAATATTCTGTAATAATATAATGAATTGTTACTCAAAGGGAATGCTCATAATGTCCATTATTATTATAAACTATGGAAAATCGAAGGTGTTTCATAAGGCTGTTATACACAGGTATAATACATGACATTGCTGGTTAGTATCAATCTGCTGAATAACAAATTATGAGAAACATCTTAGGCCTTAGAAGGCAATGTGTCTGTGATCAACTTTGACAGAACCCTTGTTCTCCATAAAGTTAGCTGTTTATGAGCGACACTTACCATCAGTACCCCTATTATGAGGTTGTTGCGTTTAGGGAAATGTTACTTATTTACATTTGGGCCCATACACCTACATGCAGCACTCCTAGCGGACTGTTTAGGTACTAAAATTTCAGTATGGAAAAACGGGCGCAAACGTAAACTGAGATCGTGTCAAGAAAATGTGACAGACTTACGCTAAGGGTACAGATGAGAACTGCATGGCTAGTTTGCTTTTTTCAGCTTAAAAAAAATTCATTTAAGAATTTAGACAATTATTATTGATCTATTTATATCAGGGCATTTAACTAAACAACCTGTTTCGTGCAATCCAATATTGTGATTATGAAGCACCTTCAATATACGTCCCAGTTACTTATTTGTTATAAGACACGGTATTTAATTTTTGTGACTGATTTTTTGTAACATATCAATTACGTGCGTGGAGGGTCAGCGGATTGGTTTGTTTGTGTATAATTTTGTTCCTTGTCTCGCTGCACCCGCCACTGTCTTCAGTTGGTTGTATGGAGAGTTGTAAATATTAATTTAATAAATAGTCATCTATCACTTATTATATTGTTTTTATTCGGAAATATTCCTTGTATTTATAGGTTGTGTACAACTAGGCTAGGCTACTTGTTTGATGACCCCTATAGCAGAGCAGTTACCATAAACGTCTGACAATGCAATGGGTTCTGGGTTCAATTCCTGGCTGGACAGACATTGGAATGATGAATTTAGGTTTTTGTTGTGGATCTGGGTGTGATCTTTTGTGTATTCATCTATGAATTTCCATGACACCCATGGCAGCGGAGATCCTACTGGTGGCCAAAGAGTACAAGTTTAGACAAAAAGTTAATTGAAATTAATCATAACTAGATAA
>DWPV01005204.1:0-12704 GCA_018251915.1 Urbanus proteus proteus
TGAACTGTTAAGAAAGGATTATTTTTATATGAAACCCCTAAAGGGGATTAAATACTTAAATATTTGTATTATTTTGTACTAAATTCTTAAATGGGTACATCTGTACAAGTTATTACTTGATTTAACCATGATGTTAAATTTAGTCAGGAAACCTATATTCCTGTGAGCTATATTAGAAAAATATTTGTGAAAGATGTGTAAAGTATCAATCCGCAATTGCCCAGCAATGATACTACACATAATAATGGACGATGAATTAAGATCTATCTATAATTAAGTGAGTCCAGAAATAAATTGTTGACCTTTTCAAAACGCGATTAATACCACGCCTACGTCTTCAATAGATTCAAAATTAATTTGGGCCACTAAAATGTCACTCCGTATCGACGTTCTAAAATGCTGCTGTCTGTATTCATCCTATAATTAATTATAAATGAAAAAATGAAAAATTAATATAAATTAATTATAATAAATGCTATAAATTATTTATATTGTTTGTTTGTAACATTTTCATGCCTTAATTACTTAATCGTTACGAAATTTTGCACACAAATAGCTAGGGGTCCAGAAAGGGCAGTACCTTCTATCCCAAAGAAAATGTTATTCATTAAAAATAAATGTAATTGCACATCCTTGATGTCTAGCAACAAGTATGCACTAGATGGCGTTGTATAGTTCTTCTACATCGCGCTGTTAAGATCAAGAAACTACATGTAACACTTAATCATTTTTTATCGATAATGATATGCGAATGGGTATGTTTTAAATGATATTTTTAAATTAAGGAAGTTCGTTAGATGAAATCATTAGGGATATATATTTTTTCATTTGATGTTTGAGGGCTTATCAGCATTATTATTCCAATATTTCTTCCCAGCTACAAAGTACAAAGCTGTTATTGTTATCGATATTTTACATTTTTTTATAAGATCGAAGTAGCAAACGAGCATTCAGTCCACCTAACGGTAAGTGGCCACTGCCGCCCATAAACATCTGTAATCAACTCCAGATAAGATCAGGGTCCTACCTGAGGTTGACCACAGATGCGTTGCTACCCCTGAAGACTGAGCTGTAACGCCTCGGATAAGTATGTCCCCCTTACCACACCCTTCAGGCCAGAACACAGCAGTGCTTAACATTGTTGTTATAAGGCCGAAATAGGTGTGGCGGTGGTGCCACCGGAGTCGAACTACATAGAGTTCTACCACCTTTATTCATATACACATTAACGCCACGCCACGCTACGTGCAAAAGCTAGTAGTATATACCCATGAGTACATACTCTAATGAAATATTGAAATGGTGTTCCAATGGGTCCAAAATCAAAGCAATCAGGCTTCGTAATTGACACGCCCAACCTATTATCAATATAGCTTCGAGGGACTAATGCTTATGAATTGGACGTGGTCTGAGTTATAAGAGATAGCCTATTAAATCGCGTTGATGGCTCATTAACTGGGATAAGTTATTTGGAGCAATATAGTGATGATATTTCTTATTTTATAGACCTGTATACGTAATAGGTGTTTTTCCACAAGAAATAGGAATAGAAACTGATAAAATTAAATAGAAACTAATAATACTTCCCTGCTTCTTCTCTTTTATATTAAAATTTGTTACCATTAAGTGTAATGTAATTAAAAATAAAAATGGTAGCCTTTGCCTTACAATAGGAGTAATCTCTCTACTGTCCTCGGATTTCAAGGCACAGTGACTATGGGCTAAATACCCATCAGGGAAGGCCTGTGTCTAGTTATGGACCTTAAGGTTGGGATGGATGAACGGCTGCATTATAATTTACGCTATTTTGTTGACTTCAAATAGTACTGCTGTATTAAATACTTTAATGAAATCAGCATTAAACTTTCCAGTTGTCTATTAATTAGCTTTAAAAATAGCATTTTTTTTTGATACATGCTTATTTTAAATGGGGATAATCGTATTTTAATGTGCGTGATGATGACCGCAGTAAATAGTGTAGTAAGGAAGACATACTTAGTAGTACTCAGGGGTAGTAACGCATCTATGGTCATCCTCAGGTAAGACCTTGATACTACAGGTGATTACAGGTGATTACAGATGATTACAGGTGATCCTTGATTACTGGTGTCCATGGGCGGCAGTGGCCACTCACTATCAGGCGGGCTACATGCTCGTTTGCTATTTCGATCATATAAAAAATGTTCGGAAAAACTCTGTTGCACATTTTCTGGATTCAATTTCTTATCCACAACAAACAGCGACACTAATGGAAAGAGGAGGAAAACTTTACAAAAAATGTATTAATGACAAACGCCATAAGCTTATCTCTTGCCCCACCCCAATTCATCGAAAGTGACGATTGGCCTATTACTCACAGGATAAAAGGTGGATATCGCCGGGCATTTATCCCGGTTAGGGCCAGGATTGAGATCGAAAAACCCAGGGGTATTTTAAGTAGTATCCAGAAATATTCGGGGTTTTGCCATAAAACCCTCTAACATTTGTTGTGATAATTGGGTTCTTGGATAGAAAAATGTTACACGCTGTGTATCTTTACTTGTTTACGAGGTACCTTATTTTAGTGTGGTTTGTGTTTAAAATCATTCAGATGTTTTTAGGTTTTTAGGGAATAGTATCCCGTTCTTTTCTGCTTTGTTTGTCTGTATAGGACAATTTTTGAAAATAGCTGAACCCATTTTAATAGAATATTTTCGCAATGATACAATCTTACAGAGTTTAAAATTTCGATCAAAATCAACCTTGGCGAATGACTTAAAGCAATCTTGAAATTGTACTTCGTTTCTTGTAGTCTTACTTCGTTCATCTTACAAAACAAGTTACTCTTCACAAAAAAGTTCTAACATATTGTCACGCAAACTTCCAAGAACGCACTAAGTTTTTCCACATGTCACGGTGTTATTATTTTATCACTTGACTTATTTCTATTACAACGTAATAAATCGTTTTATAAATGTATTGTTCAATATTGAAACGATTAACTCGATTATTATTTACGAACTATTTTACTCTCTAGGTACAAAAGAAGTTACACTTCGCAAAAAAAGGTTCCAACATATTGTCACGCAAACTTCCAAGAACGCACTAAGTTTTTCCACATGTCACGGTGTTATTCATTTATCACGCCAGCTGTGTGGGTGTCCAACTGACGTTCACAGCCCTCTTGATATTGCAAGGTGGTTACATTTCCGACCCTTACTACTGATAGGGAAGTGCGGGATAAACTCGATATATTCAGCTGATCGATATTTAACAGCTAAGAAGAACACATTCGTTTTTATATACATAGCTATTTTTTACGATTTACTCCAAAGAACCTTGTATTTTACTTACTTGGTACAAAAGAAGTTACACTTCGCAAAAAAAGTTTCAACATATTGTCACGCAATGAAAACTTCAGAGAAATCAGCAACAACTAGGATAAACGCAACGTTAATTTATCATTTCAGCTCATCACTATTTCACCGAAATAAAATCACAATTGATTTAGAAAATTCGTAGCTTAATTTTGAAACGATTGCATCAAAGTACTACTTACTTTTTAGGTACAAAAGAAGTTACACTTCGCAAAAAAAAATGTCCAACATATTGTCACGCAAACTTTCACACATGTCACGGTGTTATTTATCACGTCAGCTGTGTGGGTGTCCAACCGACGTGCACAGCCCTCTTGATATTGCAAGGTGGTTACATTTCCGACCCCTACTACTGATAGGGAAGTGCGGGATAAACTCGATAGATTTATGTTTAGGTTTTAGTGTTATTTAATTTCTGAAAAAATTGGTAGTTTTATTTTTTGTACCTCTGTAAAATAAATGTTTTCAAAGAACATATCTTTATTTTACAGAGTTAAGTAACCTACATAGTATAATCCTTTGTTTTTTGAGATACTTTAAGATAATTAATATAAATATATGTTGTCAAAGAACATATCTTTATTTTACAGAGTTAAGTAACCTACATAGTATGATCCTTTGTTTTCTGGAGATACTTTAAGATAATTAATATGTATAATATAATTAATAATTATTGTAATAAACATCTTTACTCTAGATATGCATCCATAATCAAGGTATGATTATAATTTTACAATTCACATAATAAAAGTTATTTTTCAAACAATTAAAGATTTTCATGGTTTTTGTTAACAAAAATAGTTATTTTTATTGTAATAAATAAATATTGACATTGTTCAATTTATGGCCTATTTTAGTGCTAAGCATGTAGATCTTTCACGAAACTTACTTTCAGCATGTTCTGCCGCAGATAGTTACTTAATTTAATTAAATTTCCATTAGCCTCAGTTATCGATATCAGCGTCTCGTCCCTAAATCAAACTATCTTGCCACTTATTAGCTCTGGGTCTGACAATTTATCGGGTGTGCTCAGAAAATTGCTTTTAGTGTGACACGAACTTAGTTAAGCGATGGGTTAATGCGCCCTTATATGTAAAATATGGGGGATGGTACGTTTTCGAACCAATAGGGGTATGTGGTTTAGGTACATCGGTCATTTGTTAAGTTTCAGTAGAATTATATGTATGTAGTATATTTGAGTAAAACGTGTATTTAGGAAGCGTAAATCATCATGCATACATACTAAATAAAAATTTATGAAAGAACATATTTTTTTATATTTCGATTTTTATACACATATTACGATTCGGTTTCCGCGGTTTTGACGTGATTAAAGTTACAAAAAATCGTTTTTATTTTACAGTTTTTTGAGGTTGAAAGTGAGGTAAATTATAAGATTCAGAAATCACGCTAATTAAGAGCGAGGCAAACGTCAAACTTTTAAAAATCCAACAAAAAAAGAATAAATCACTATTATAGCTACATATTCTAAAAAAGCTTATTAATCAAAACAAATTATTAGACCCCATTTTTAAAAACTTTTATTATAATAGATTAAAATTAAATATCTGTAACCGAGTTCTAAAGATGATAAATTATTATGTGTTTGGATTCGTTTGACGCGAGCGACGCGCCTGCTCTGGTACTAACGAGCAAAGTTGGTGATATTCAATATTATAGATGACATTGCCAATAATATTCAAGTTTTGCCAACTTGGAGGTCAGGGACTTTGTGTGGTGATATTAAAAAATGACACGTGAAATTTTGTTAAAGAAGTTATACTTCGGTAAAGTAAATTGTATGTTCAGTGTAAGTATTAAACATAAAGTAACATTAATAAAATCTTATTTTACTTTGTTAGTGTATATAGAAGTATAACTTCTGACATTGTGTACAGAAGAATTTTATTTTAGGTTACTACAACAAAAAGTAGTTTAGCGTATAAAACTAAAATAGAATACCCCTAATGAGTCAAAGGTATATAAAATAAACCAGTTTTGAACATCATATACCTAGGTGTGTTTAGTTTAATTTGAGTTGACGCTTGTGCCTGACTCGTTCCCGTCTTTTGGCATACCACGGTAACGAGCAAAGTTGGTGATATTCAATATTATAGATGACATTGCCAATAATATTAAGGTTGGTGGAAGTTTTGCCAACTTCGAGGTCAGGGACTTTGTGTGATGAAATTAAAAAATGACACGTGAAATTTTGTTAAAGAAGTTATGCTTCGCTAAAGTAAATTGTATGTAATTGTTCAGTATAAAGTATTCAACACAAAGTATGTTAAATTGAATTATTTTTTACTCTATTATTGTATACAGAAGTGTAACTTCTCAAATTATAGAAGTGACGTAGCATTGTAAAATTTTCGTTAAGTCTTACACGCTAAGCCGAAATGCCTTCCAAAGGCACACAAAAAGTAAGATAGATTGCCTCAATTTAATTTGAGTGCTTGGCCTGAGAACGAACTCAAAACTTTAATATTCAGACTGAAATGCTATTTCATAAGGGTCTAGTCTCGTTGAACTAGAACACGACAGCGACAAACTGTTTTCATTATACAGAAAACAGGTGTGACGGTGGTGCCTCGGGAGTCGAACCTCTAAGGACCTTTGAAATAGTATATAGTTTAGTTCTATTATAATATAAAATATAATCTGTTAAATGCGAAATAGTACTTTAGTTCTAGACTATAGAAGGTGAAACTTCGTAGAAAGACGCGTCAATCGAGATCGCTCTTGACACAACTCTTTGCCTTCTACGATAATTGTGAGAAGAGAAATACTTATAATTTACAGGTTGAAATTTTCAAGTATACATGTGAAACGAATAAGCTGCTGTTATTTTAAATCTATACAAATAAATAAAATTGAAGTGACTGTTTGTGATTTCAAAATAACAATTTCTTACTCAATGAAAGCATACACGATACCTATAACGAACATGCAATTTAAAAAAAATGTCTGTCTGTTTGGCTGAAGTAATCTTCTAAACGGCTAGACCGATATTGATGGGACTTTCAATGGAAGATAGCTGAAGGTCTAAGGCGTAATATAGGCTACTATAATTTAGGAAAAATTCAATAACGCACGCTTTACACGCACGCGCGATTTCGCGGGAGCGCTGTTTATCATTTATGTTTACTTCTTTAACGCGGGTATACCCGCGGGGATCAGCTAGTGGTAAATATAGAAGATATAGAATATCAACGCATAAGTCACAAACTCAAGTGACCATAACAATATCTGTATCGAATTTCCTTTATAACGAGATTACGAGCATAAACTCGTAATCCTCTCAATTTAATTGGACAAAAGGGTTCGATTAAGTACATATTACAAGTCCCAAGTTCGAACCCTAAACTTGTGGGATGTTAACATATGTGGGGCTGGTCTTATGTAGTTCAAAGAGTTGGCCACTTACTACAATCGTGTTTGATAAGGATCGGAATTACTTGTATAGTTACAATATATGTTATGAGTTGGCAAGTTTTACAGATGACATGTTCCGAAGTTTAACTTCTCGCGTTTGCCGCATCCCTTTTTATGTCCTATTGGGCACGGGTCATCTTCCACAACGAGAGAGGCTTGGAGCGTAGTCCACCACGCTGCACCAATGCGTGTTGGTGGAGGGGATACGGGTTAGTGGCCAACCCGTGTCGAACGTTTTCAAACCGCCCATAAGGTTTAACTACTGGTATACAATGATAACAACCGGAACCGACAGCTTAACGTGCCCTCCGAAGCACGTAACACGCATGAAATTTTTTTCCACTAGCTGTCACCCATCCTTCTACCGACCGCGTCAGACGTTGCTTAACTTTATAGATCGGTTAAGATCTATGCAATCTTCAGGGCTATGCGCGCTTCGAAGTGCTAAAGGAAAAATAAGCGCACTATTTTTATTCACAATATTCTATCAGTTAAATAACGGAAATCAAAATGTCGACTTTATGTTGGTTTGTCGCTCAAATAAATTTTGCGGTCCGTTTTAATGAAAATATAATACTCGATGATGATACGCGATCATTATGTTACTAATGTGGTTAAACATTTAATGACACGTTCAGTTGCAAATTTGATTTTGGCACGTTTTATTGAACCTCCGCAATATATCAACCATTATAGCAGCGATCTTCTTACACACGTTCAAGAATAATATTTACTTTCAAAACCTAACAAAATATAGTTATAATCTGTTTTGTTGGATGGGTTTTATTTTACGATATTATTATTTACTATTATCCATGTCTTATCTTTTTATCTTCTGTAAAATACTAAGACGTCCGGATAGTCAGTTTTAAAGGCGTATTTACACTAAATATTGACGTTAATTAGTTATATGTTTTTTTATGTATTATTAGTTTTTTACTTTATGTATCGTTGTGACTACAACCATTTATAAAGACTAAAAAATTAAGATTGTCAAATCAGTTATTAATTAGGTTGGTATGATATATAATGTATTTGTGAGGTTTACGCATATTATTTTTGTTATTTTTATTAGAACCAGTCTGACGCGCGGTGGGTCCCGGATTCGATTCCCGGCCAGGCAGATATTGTATTGAGTTTAGATTTCTGTCCTGGGTCTGGGTGTATGTGTATTCGTCTTTGTGTGTCCATGGCACTTACGACACCGGAGAAAATCCTAGTGTGAGGCTATGAGGGTAGAAAGCGTCCTTTACTAATATTATCTTCATCATTTATCTTATCTTTATTTTGTTTATCTTGCGTCATGTTGTTCCAAAAACCCGCTAACAGTTAGTATGTAGAGCAAATCGTCCATTTTAGATCCAACAGATTGGATATTGATTGTTTGCCACAAACAATAAACGCCCGAAAAAGTCGTGCGTGCATTTTCAATTTTGTAAAACAACAATTGAACAGTCAGTTATCCTTTGAAACTAGGATTGGAAATGGATTTTGAATAAAACCGTTGATTGATTTGAGGTAATGTATTGTATTTACTTTGAATATTGATGTTTTTGGTAATAGAATGTATGAAGCAATTACGAAATGTTACTGAATTGGGTTTAAATTGATGTCTTTTTTGTGTTGTATTTAATTAACTAGAAGGGTTAGTTTTTTTGTTTTTATAAAGTATTGTCATAAGAGGAAAATAATAAAATATGATTCAGGTCTGTACTAAGTGTGGCGAGAGAGCCGAGAAAGAATTTGCAAGTACTTACAAACGTAGAATAATGAATAACAGAATGCTAACCTAACCCAACCTAACCTAAAGATCACCATTGAGATTGATAGCTCGAAATGCATGTCCCGTTGTTTTCTGCTTAGAGCAAAGGTAGACTGGCAGAGAATGCTTCGAGCATTAAGTCCGCCTTTTATACCATTGTAAATTAAGTTACAATTAAGTTTTAAATTAATATAAAGTTCAGTTACTAGTGGTCATCCATCTAACTCCTAACCGCATTTAAAGTTTCTTAACAGTACCTATGTTTAATTATTCAACATTTACTGTATTTAAATTTATTTTATGTATAATTTTATGTTTGTTGTTTTTTATTTTATTTTTAAAACGTAATTGGATATATCCGTATATTTAAGATTATTAAAATTAAATTAGCCCTTATAAAAAATCATTTACTTTCTATTTGTCAATGGTCACCATTTTATACACACAAGGTACAATGTTGATTAATATATCAGTTTTAATTACGTAATTCTAAGAATCTTATCAGTATTCATAAACAAATACATAAGACACGACCTGTACCTCTTACAATAATCTGTATAATTTGCTTAGCGCTAAATTTAGTCTATGTTCCAAACATCAAAGTTAGGCATTGTAATCGTCTTAAGCGTTTAGTCGTTCAATATCAATTTGACATTCATAGTGCAACTGATCCTTCAAATACGAGTACATACATATACGAGAATACTAGTACGCGACAGCGTGTGAGGCGCAACCGACTTGTGAGTTGCAATAAAACTTGGCTCTAGCGAGCGTGTGTGGTACAAGATGAAAAGCGTAGCGAGAAGTTCGTGATTTTAAATTAAAAAAAATATCTGTAAATAAAATTTATCTCTTACGAAGCCACATGATTAAAAACTTTTTGTCTATCTTGACTTAAATGTAAATAAATGTATCGCAAACGTCAGATCTCGTTTTTTTACTACTGGTATCATTGGGATCCCTATATTGAGTGTTTTGTATAATTGAATCAATTAAACTGACGTCTATGCTATTTCTATGCAGTATATTATTTTGATATGTATTGAAATTTATGTGTGGATTACATTTCATTGCATAATACTCAATATTCCTTATCCACTTTAGCCCGTGGCTTCGCACGCTCCTGTACTATATAATGGATGTTATTATACATGTAAACCTTTCTCTTGAATCACTCTATCTATTAAAAAACGGCATCACAATCCGTTGCGTAGTTTCAAAGATCTAAGCATACATAGGGACAGCGAAAAACAACTTTATTTTATACTATGTAGTGATTTAGAATAGTTGAAACCAATAAAATTATGTTGATTTAAAAAAAATATTATTATGTAAGGAGATTCGCTGTCACTTAACTCCTAAGCCATAGACCGCGGAACTCAAAGCGGGTGGGTGGGCGCAACTCCGCGGGAACTCCAACTCCGCAGTCGCGATGCACACCTCTCTAATTGGGTAAATACAGAGACGGGACTACCACAAGCTGACGACGTGTTTCGAGACGGGACTATGTACTGTAGGGACCAGAAACGTTAGGAATTGTACGCTAATTGTACTTTTGTATTAATTTGACGTTAACATTAATTGAGACGACAACGAAAATATGTTTGATAAGAAATGAATACGCTTTTAGTAAATAAATTTCACAATAGTAATATTTTGATCTAAGCGTTATCGTGTTGGGTAATATGGTAGAACTCTGTCACACCTATTTCTGCCTTTTAATAGCAGTGTCAAGCACTGCTGTGTTCTGGTCTAAAGAGCGTGGTAAGAGAGACATACTTATCCCAGGCGTTCCAGGTCAGTCTTCAGTGGTAGCAACGCATCTGTGGTCAACCACAGATAGGAGCCTGATCTTATCTGGGGTTGATTACAGATGTCCATGGACGGCAGGGGGCACTTGACAACTTGAACAAGGGTCACTAAACGTATTTATCGCTTAGCCCCTTGTGGGAGGACATGTGTCTAAAGTAGAGTTGTGGCGAATATTTTCCGCCGGTCCGTCATAGCGCCATACGCCGTCATTGTCCGTTAATCTGTCTGTCCGTGTAACATGGGTAGCGGCCGCTATGAAATTGCCTATTTTTTCCGCGACAATACACCGCTACTATTCCGCCTTATTATTTACGGTGGCTAACCGTGTCTTGAAGAATGAACTATAATATGAAGTAAAATGTACGTATCTAAATGTGAAACTTTTCTAAAAACTATTTTGCTAGTCATAGATGCGATGTTCTCTATTTCTCGCTATTTATATAAATAACGAGCAAGAGACAAACAAAAATACCTCGATTTGAATAAGGATTTTTATTACAATAAGTTATTACTACTTGTACTAATCGTTTCAGTAGATATGCATATTTTAGTATCGGTAATAGAATGCAGACCAATGCAGACATAAAAACGCAGATGGGCGAACGAAGATAGTAGACCTTCCCGTGAAAGCGATCGAACGCAGTGAGTGGCAAAAAGGCATTACATGCAGTCGCTGAAATGCGCATTTTCAATACCTCGACGTTCACCAAAAAGCAAAGAACCTTCGCTGCAATCGCCAAAACAAGAATGCTGAACGTTGCCCTGGACGTACCTACGTGACAAAACCGAGAGACACAAAGAGATACTTAATTAAATTATTTACACAAATCATTATCACATTGTTGTGAATTTTATGAAAATAGTAATAAATCTATTTCACGTTAAATACACAAAATCGTAATTTGTGACGTAATTTCAAATGCGCATTTTAATGTCACAGCACACACGCAGCGACTGTCACGTATGTTTTCGCGTTACGTCCCCTGTAATCAATATTTATTGTTATTGGGCGTAGTTTGCGGACGTTATCTAAAGGGCTACGCTACCGGCGTATTACAATACGCACGGCGCAAACCGTTCCGCGTATCGGCGCCAATACGTACGTGTTTCGTTTTTACCGCATGTGGTTTTCGGGGTTCAATTGTTTTTTGTTATTCCGTTTTTCGGCTGTTTAAACGTCCTACTCGGTTTTATGTTAATTAAACCTTTACATTATTGCTGTTTATGTAATAATACAAATACATATGCTTTGTAAATTACTGAATGTTTTACAGTTCGACTCATTCACTGGTATTTTAAACAGGAAATTAACGACCAAATGGGCCTGTAGGATTTTACTGGATAATTTTAGGTTTTTATTAATTCTGACTGTTTATTAAAGCAATCTTCAAATCTGCATAACATTAATCATCTACCTGTTTTTGGTCTTCGTCTTTCTAGACAGGAGTTTATAAAAGCCTTCAAATGTGAGTCGGTTAGTTCCACTCATCTTAAGCTCAGAACTGTCATATACTATCTTCACACTATTATCTTTGCTATAAGAGCAATACAATATAGCATGATGCGTAATAAATTAATAGTTTCCCATGAGATCCCGCGTGACGCATGACGATGACGAGTTGGCGCAAAGCCCTGCGCGGGAACTTCGAGCGCTCTCGATTGCCGTAATCTCTCCGCGATTGCCTCTCATTTATTGTATAGTACGAAACCAATGATATATTCACGAGCGGAGCGGTTTCTAAAGAACAATAAGACTTAATTTAATCAGATTTTCCTAAGATTTTTTTCTTTGGAAATTGTTGAAATCATTAGGTAGCTAGTAAGTTTGGGTAAAATAATAACATTGCAACATAATAATACGAGTATATTATTTAATATTATACAACCCTTTTAATGTTTTTCCGCGCTTGAGCATAATGACGATGAGATAGCGCAAAAATTATGCACCGAAATTAAAGTTTTTTATCCGAATACTACTGCTTTATTCGAAAAAAATAGCCTAATAAATAACATTTCATATCTACGAAAATATTGTTTATTGTGTAAAATTTTGATGACAAATCAACTTTCAAAATTTAATTACAAAATACGTGTAATTTATAATTTTCACACGTTATATGTATTTTAATTAATAAGTACCTATACGAGGATACGGCCCGTAAAGTAAATAAGTTTATTTAATTGCGTAATTAGATAATTATCATCAGAACAATGTGTCCCACCCTTGTTTACTCTCTTTATGAATCGTCATTGAAGTAAAAAAATCTTCTTATGCTAATTAAATATCACAGGTTCTATGGTACGTATCTATACAAATAAATAAAATTGAAGTGTCTGTT
>DWPV01005205.1:0-12703 GCA_018251915.1 Urbanus proteus proteus
ACAATGCACTCCCTCTGTTTATAAGTGGTCATTGTCGTCCATAGATAGGTGTCATTAAGCATACTGCTGTTCTGGTTCGAAGGGTGTGTTAAGGGAGGCATACTTTTCCGAGGCGATCCATCTTAGTCCTCAAGGATAGCACCGTATATGTGGTCAACTTTAGGTAAAACAATAACCACTTATTTTCCGATGGATTGCATGTTGCTTAGCAATGTTAAAAAAAAAAACTTGTTCTAGAAAATGCAAATAGAAATTAACTATCCTGTAGGTACTTAATCTGTAAAGAAAAACATCAGGAGACCTGTAGTATAAAAAAACAGTCTCTATAATAATTTGATTATTTTTATAAAAAAATGTTTTTTTTTTCAGTGTTATAGAATCAACGGGTCACCTCATAAAGGGATGTTTGGGAGGAGGGATCTTAGGAATACACGAGGCCTACATGAAGGGAGGCCTCTGGACCTCACTAGTATTCACCATTATATTCGGATTTTACATCACCTACTGTGTTCATGTAAGTACCCATATACCATTTAAACCATTCTTTATATAAAACTCCCTTAACTTTTTTTGATATAAACTCCCTATGTTTAAGTCAATTCAAACGCTCAATTAAAACTGTCAATTAACCTAAACCTTCCACAAGTTTTTTTTACAAAGAACCCGCAGATAAATAAATTAGGTAGATTACTCACCGCCTTGTATTTGAGAGAAGCCAAAAAAACTACGCTACTTTCATGTATTTATACGCACACACTTACACAAAACTAGCGTAGTCTCTTGTCAGTACTTTTGTTTGTTTTCCCTCACATAATCACTGTTATAGCCCGACCATTTTAAAATAGCTTCATTTTTTGTTAGGAATGATAGATCTATCTACTTTATTTATCTGAGTAAGAACCGTACAAACATGAAAGTGAACATCGATAACATACAAACGGACGGCTTTTGGCGACTTTGTTTATAATATGTATAGATTAGGTGGCAGTCAACATCGATACTATTGTCGACAATTTTGATACTATTAATTATGTCGACAGGCAGCCGCACTTCAACAAATAAATAACCTAAAAATCAAATCACATTTATCCGTAGTCAAGCTAATAATAAAAATGATTGATTAATAAAATAGTAGTATTTAGTTTATTATTGTGATGATTATCCTGATTCGTCAGAAATTTTACTTCAAAAATAAATAGGCTTGGTCTTTATTTTCAACACGTGTTAAATTAAATTGATTTTCATGTTGTAATTAGTTTAAAATAAATAAGAAATATTTAAAAAATAAAATAATAATGTTTTGTTATGTAAGAATTAATTTTACTATGCACGAATAATCGAATGAGTGTTTGGTTCAGATGAATGATGCACTCAGTTGTGCTATAAAAGCCGAGCGCACGCCGGTCCCGAGTCATTCTAAGTCGAGCCGTCGTAGCGGTCGGAACTCCTCTGAAGTTGGGAAATAAATTGAAGAAAGTACCTACTGCGTTTACTTTTATCGTCAAGGATGGAAGACAGCCCTGATCATGGAATTCGTGACGTCAGAAATGCTAACGTCACACTTTCCTGCCTGACCCTGCTTCATAATCAGAAGTGGTATCGGAACAAGCTCCGATCACACCCTCTGAAGCTTCAGTTCAACCAGTAGCAACTGGAACAGTGCACGACAGTACCAGGCTGATGGATGGTCCCTCATCAAACGCTTCACACCCACTACCTGGTGTACCAGCAAGCAACTTTAACCAGCTTTAACCAACTTTAGCCATGGGGCCCATCACGATGGAAATATCCACGGGGACGATGTACATATCTTCCACAATGCCGACTGTTGCAGAAGCACCAGTTTACGTTACCAATGGGGGTTCATCACTACGAAGGAAGCGCCCTCGTCAAAGTTCTGTCAACTTGATGCCAAAACGCGCACGCAATCAGGATACTCCTCAAATTATAACACGTTGTAAAGTATACAGGAGGAGAAATCACAGCACTAACGAGTGTGGAATCAGACCTTCAGAATTAACTCATATTCTCAGAGAGCGAATACAACAACGACGGCACCATGTAAAGATGTGACCTGCTCATTCTGCAAGAAATCGGGCCACACCTTCGAAACATGTTACAGATTTCAAAACGCATTAACATCAAACGTGAACTGTATAGCTGGAACCGATCAAGTACCCATCATAATTATGTCCTGTAATTTCATCAGCAGAGATGAACACCGTTTGTATCATTGACTACATATTATTGACTACATAGTCTTGTCACACTTTTTAAAAACAATTACGGCGAATCTGCTTCGTCATAAATATACATTTCGACTCCCTGTCTCGCCCTATGTTCTTTAACTTCACTCTAAGATGAAATCTACGCAAGTAATCTATGTATATGCGTGTCACAGGGAATCAATGTTTGCGAACATAATTAATCCATCAATACTCGTACTAGCAAAAAATTATAAAAATAGAACTTCCGTCACTCTAAAATATTCTCCTTGAAACTCTAAATTGAAAAATCTCAAAATATTTTGACGATTCGATGTTTGAAAACAAAATCTACGTTTGCTACTACGCTGAATCGCAGAGTTTATTTCGCGTAGCGCCTCCAAATCTTCCGTTTGCAATTTTTCGTTCCGAACTTCGGAAAAGGAAAGATTTTTCCTGAACTTTTTCCGGGATCTAACACTATGTTTGGAAGCGTTACGATCTGAAAGTAGGACTCGGGTTTTCGTGTGGAAATATTCATAGTTTGACTAACGCTACATGTACAGTATTTATTACTTTTCATCTTTCTAGAACCCTTAGAATGAGTGGTTTAGATTTTTGTCGTGTCATTCCATCTCTGTGCTTTAGTTAAAGCTAAGCTATGAAAGAAGATTATTCGCGTTATAACTTTTTTTATTGTATGAAAGTAATAAATAACCATGCAGTTCACTCGCTGGTAAGTTATCACTTCCCTTCAAAGACCAGGCTTATCAAATCATATGTACTCAAATCCAAATTATATGAGAGTCTTACTATAGATTGCAATCCCAGAGGGCTACGTTGGTACACCTCACTACCTTGCCACCAGAGATAGAATGTTTAACGAAAAAATTCTAAGTCTATCACATAATTTAAACCAGAACATATCAGCGCTTACATCTGCTATGTTCAATTACGTTAAAACGTGCTTTATTTCTAAGAAAAAACCATCTTAACGTTTCTAAATCTATTAATATCGATAATTTTCAGATCCTAGTATCATCGGCACAGACTCTCTGCATGAGGCTACATTTGTCGGAGATGTCATATCCGGACGTCGCAGAAGCGTCATTAGAAGTAGGACCTTTCCCAAGTTTGAGAAAGTACAGCAAGTGGTTCAGGTGTGTATTACTCCATCAAAGGATAGAGTTCTACCAAACTCTATGTAGTTCGACTCCGGCGGCATCACCGCCACACCTATCTCTGCCTTATAACAGCAGCGTAACGCTGCTATGTTCTGGTTTGAAAGGTATGGTTAGGAAGACATACTTATCCGATGCGTTGTAACTTAGTCCTCAGAGGTAGCAACACATCTGTGGTCGACCTCAGGTAGGACTGTGATCTTATCTGGGGTTGATTACAGATGTCCATGGGCGGCATTGGCCACTTACCATCAGGTGGACTGCATGCTCGTTTGCTCCTTCGATCATACAAAAAAAATCCATCAGCTCTTGGAAGTCAACTGCTGGACATTCCCTAACGGGTGGTTTTGGCAATAATAACCGCGCCTGGCATGTCGTTGGCAACCGCAGTGGCTGTTGATGCTGTACAGGAAGACGCTGCTACCCATCTCCTGATTTTTGTCCCTTACACACCTCTATCGACTTCCACGCAAAGAAATATAGCAGTCCTCTTTAAAGTCTAAACCATTATTAATTACTACGGTATATTTAAGATTATGGACATCTTTATAGTTCGACTCTGGAAACACCACCACCTCTATTTAGCATCTGTTTTGAAGTGCATATGGTACGGTTGATTACAGATGTCCATGGGTGGCAGTGGCCACTTATCATTAGGAGAAGGATACTCGTTTGCTACTTCTGCATTAAAACCTATTTTTAATTTCCAGGTATTCAGTGGATGCGATCATTTGCATAGATCTATTTGGTGCCAGTTGCGTATATCAAATAATAATAGCGAAGACCATCAAAGAATTGGTTGAAACCGCAGATGGAGTGACTCCAGGAGACATCAACCAATTGAGGCTATATGTCCTAGCCTTACTAGTTCCTATATTGCTGCTATGTATGATAACTACTTTAAAGTATCTAGCTCCGTTCTCAATAGTTGGTGATGTGTTTATTGGTAAGAGTATATTATTCTAAGAATTTGATTTTGAAGATGGCTCCCTTGGCGGAATTCTTGGTGGAATCCTTTTATGGTTCAAATCCAGAATCCACACTCCTATGCCTAATTTTGCGTAATCTACAAATGAATATGGGTTTGAATAGCTTGGCATAGCCTTCTCGATTAGGATTAATCGGTAAAATTCCTAGAAGGTCATCAAGGTATCCTTCTGAGAGGGGACCTTACAGAACTTGTATGGTACTATAGATAAAGCGTTTGAAGAGTGTTGAAGACAGCTTAGTCCTCATGAGTAGCATTACAACTATGATCTGGAGTTTGTAGTAATTATAGTAAATGGTCAGAGCCGCCTATAAATATCTGTTATGTAACATAAGCTGGCACTGACAGCAGAGCACTTACTTTAATCTCAACTATTTCAGTGGCCTGTGTGATAGCAACAATAATCTACAGTATGAGAATAGCACCGCCCATTACAACGGTACCAGCCTGGAAGGATGGCACAGGATTCTTCGAGTTCTGTGGTATCGTTATTTTCAGCATGGAAGGCATTGGAGTATCGTTACCTATAGAGAATAGTATGAAGGATCCAAGGAAGTTTCCAACTGTTTTATGCGCTGGTAAGTTAGCGACCTAAGCTAACGATCTAAGTCTTCTAACCAATTTGTACTGTCGGTCTGGAATAGCATAATTCCCTCTCTTCCCTTAGATGGTGTCTAAGGAACAAAATTATTACTTCTTGCCCTGGACCTCAAAGGCTGATAGAAAGACACAGTTTCAGTCTGTTCGTTCTGACTTTATTCTAGTTTGTGTGAAAAGCATAGATTTAGGATCCTCGCAATTTATTTTTATTGTATTTCAGGAATGACGGTTGTGGTCTCGTTCTTGATTTTGGTTGGATTTTTTGGATATTGGGGTTTTGGTGAAAACTCCGTCTCACCAGTTACCTTGAATTTTCCAACGGAAACGTGAGTACTTTATAAAAAACACGTACGCACAGATATCAGTGTAGTAAAGCTAAGTTAGAATGATTCAAATAAATATGTCTCCAGTAGAATGCCTTTCAAACCAGAACACAACATTAAGCGAAACAGGTGTGGCGGTGGTGGTGACGAAATTGAATCACAAAAGGCTCTACCACCATTAAAATGTTATAATTAGATTTTAGTCCAATAACTTTGGCTTATTTACTAATGGCTCAGTATTCCATTAACGCTTCGGGAATGTATGTCTCCCTAAGCACACCTTTCAAGCTACAACACAGCAGCTTAACACTGTTGTTATTAGGCAGAAAAAGGTGTATCGGTGGTACCGCTGAAGTTGAACCAAACGGGATTCTTCCAACTTAAGTTAGAGACCTTTGGTAAGTTGACTATAATATACGTTTATTCCACAGCTTTCCAACAGTCTTAAAATGCCTGATAGGCGTGATGATCTTCATAACATTCGCCCTCAATTTCTGGGCGCCGTTCAATCTAGTCTGGTACTACGTGTCGAAGAGACACGACAAGAGCAAGCATTGGATATGGGAGAGAGTGTACCGAGCGTCGTTTATAGTTGTCATCACAGCTATTGCGATAGCATTCCCTAATATTGGGAATATGATGGGATTGGTACGTATACTAGTAAAGCTATAAAAAATTACATCTATAACCTATCCCAGATAGGATAAGGGTTCTGCCTGAGATCGACTATACATCGCAGTGTTGCCCATTACAAATCAGTAATCAACCCCAGATATGACCACAATCCCCTCTGAAGTACAGATGCGTTGCTACCTCTGAGGACTAAGAGTCCAACTTAGTCCGAATAAACACGAGTTCTAACGCTTCGCGTAATTATTTATTTATTTATTTTGCACTTTTTATCGCTTTCTACACTCGAAACCACACTATGCTAGAATTTCCTTTGTCGTCGACTCGGATCATGGTCAGTAGGATTCTACATCTATGGACATAGGTGCCATTTACAAACACGCAAGGGTTATACCAACATCCTAGCCCAGTACAGAAATCAAAATTCATCGTTCATATATCTGCCTGGTAGTATAGCAGCGTTATTATTCAGAAGACTATTGAAATTCACCTACATCCTGGCAGAAGACTAACTTAAATTATTTTGTTTCAGTTAGGAGCCTTCTGTTTATCCAACATCGGGTTCATATTCCCAGCTTTCATAGAACTACTCGTGGTGTGGAAAGACCCTGGGTTGGGAAAGTATCGTTGGAGACTATGGAAAAATATATTTGTAGTGTTTATAGGAATTTTACTCTTCTTTGCTGGAACCTATTCCAACGTGAAGGGGCTAATCATAAACTTGTAGAATAAATTTTATATTTATTAAGCACTTTTTTATTTTCAAGTACCTTTCTAAATATAGTGGATTTTTAGTGTGGAAAATGGAAAACAAGCATGCATTCCACTGTAATCAAGCCCAAACGAGATAGCAATCTTTAATGAGGTTGACTACGTATGCGTTGCTAACCCTGGGTAATTATTTCTAACATCTCGTGTGTCCCTTATCACACTCTAGTAATTATCAAATCGGAACACAGCAGCGCTTAACACTGCTGTTCAGACAGAAATAGGTGTGGGATGTAGATTTAAATTAAAGTTGTAGAACCAGTACCTATCTATAGAGACTGAGGTGCAACACGATAAGACAATTCTAGTGAAGCAGTTTGTTTCAAAAGAAGGCTGTGGATACCAGGTGACATAATAACTTCAAATAACATAATTGCAGTTCAATACAGACCTCCAAAAGCTGCTGGAACCTTTTACTAGAAGATGGTTAGATACTTAAAAAAATACAAAAGGTCCAAAGTGTAATGTCCAAAGTTACGTTAATAAATGGGACATCATAAATAAAACAAATTATACCAGTAACAAATGTATTAACGCCAATTATAAATATAAAAAGCCAACATTAAGAGTAAATACCAAAATAGTATCATACAAAAAAATAATTTAAATCAACTCCAAAAATCTTCTGACACAAATGAATCTGGACGATTGAGAGAGAAATTGTTCACACTAGTACTACGACTTAGTTTCAAAATAAGGCAATATTAATAAAAAATATGAAGGTAACGATTGTTTTGTTCGTAATACTATAATTTAAGTGGTATCAACAACAAAGTTTGACATCGTTAAACTATAATTTGTGTTAATCGTAGCGAACATTGTTAGAAAAGGTAAAGCAGAAAAATAAACGAAAAATCTTTTAGTCTTATTCCATTTGTATCTTCGTATGATCTAAATATAGATTTAAATCATAGAAAAGCATCTAAGACCGGCAATGTAATTTTAAGTGAAGAGTGAAGAAAAATTAATAAAAACCCTCCATTTACATAACAAATTAATTGATAAAATTTTCAAATGTCAAACTCACTCAAAACAACGTTTATTCCCATAATTCGGAAATAAATTATGAATGGAAGGGATGGCAGAAATACCTATATCAAAATCGAATCAAATTTTCTTCACGCCCGCTACGATCAACACCAAGCAACAAGCAACAGTGTTACCAATTAATGAATCTTCCCCATGAATTTCTCTACATCTTCCTTCATGAACACCTTCAACAATTCGTTCATGTTCACGACTGAGCCGCAAACGAGCAAGAATATTCCAATAGATATACAAAATACAGATTTCCACAACCGCCAGTTATATTTACCGAGACCAGGCCGTTGCCAAATCGTCATCAGATAAATCATGTTTGGCCAGATGAACGCCATGTTTGACAGGCAGAAAGCACCAAGCTGCAATAGAAAATTTCATTAACAATATCGAATTTCTAACTATTTATAATCAAACAAATAGCGTAACTAAAGTAGCAAATGTTTAGGCATCCAATAAACAGTGAGTATCTATATCTCTAGGTAACAGTAATCAACCCCAAAATTCGATTTAAAACTTATATAAAATTCCGCGAATAAAGAATTAGTTGGAAAATATCTTATTATTATCAAATCAGAACACAACAGTGGTTAAAACTGATTTTCAAGCAGAAATAGTTATGTGAGTAGTGTCTCGGAATCAAACAATGAAGGATACTTTGAGATACTTACCACAAACGATACAAGAATGATAATATTATTTTATTAGAAATTAAAATAAAAGTCAATGTTTCCATTCATTGGATATGGTCTGCCTATAATGGGTTTTTTTGTTAATCACCCAAAAGCCAACCAAAAAATACTAATCGAGTTAACACTTACAAATCCCATCAAAGCATTGATATTAGGGAAGACAATAGCCACAATTCCAATCAAGACGACGAACATTGCTCTGTAGATCAGTTCCCACATGAGTAGTTTGTTCTGGTTGTGACATGACTTCATGTAGTAGAACATCAGGTTGAAGGGTACCCAGAAATTCAGGGCATGGGTGACGTATATCATTACAGCTATGCCTCCTTTCAAAATCTTTGGCAAACTGAAAGTATTCAAGATTTAATAAATCACATGGAATAATAAGTTCGGATAAATCCAAGTCACGTAAGCTAATAAATAAAATTATTAGGAGCGATAGATAAGCAATTTATAGTTTTTTTCTTAAATCTATTATAGTAAATCTATTTAAAGATTTAACTCATAATGTTTAAAATATACTAACAGGTCCATAGGAAAATTAACTGTAATAGGAGATTCACTTTCCCTCAAAAATGCAGCGTATCCGAAGAATGACACGGAGAAAGTACACAAAATAATTAGTCCCATGCCTGAAATAATAAACATCATATTTTTTCTTAATTTAACTTGGAACAGTACTCTCTTATCTCTCTTTAGTCAATTTTACTTGATGTTTTATATATAATAAAGGAGATAACAAAAATATTCAATGGGTTGCAAAATATTATGCATAAGAAGCGATGAAATAAATGCAAGAAATGTTAAGAAACCCTTCAAGAAAGTAAATTTCAAAAACTTTTTCATCTTCATCATCACTTTGTCATCTTTAAAAAAAAGAACAAACATAAGTTACATAACAGTTTAAATTAAAATCTGAATCCATAAATCTTCTTGTGTTTGAAGATAAAAATGTAAAAGTTTCTTAAAAAGACAATCTATAAAACTCACCAATGGTAAGCACGAGCGGATATTTACGTGGATCCTTCATATTGTTCTCGATTGGTATCACCACTCCAGAGCAGGACATACTGAACACCGACATGCCGCAGTACTCGAAGAAGTTATACAGGCCATTAAAGTGGTCCATACCAGAGAGTGTGGGGTTTTTCTCCATGCAATAGTACACGGTTAAAACGATGCAAAACACTGAATGAGAAAAAGGCACACTTATGTAATATTAGAAATATAATATTTAACTTATTACTTCATTACGATACAATATTTAGTACTGGTTTTTCCCGCAGTTTCGCTCGCATTAACGTATGCACATGCATTCGCATTTCTAATAGATTTTTATTCTAATAGATTCTTTAGATTTGTATACTTTAGGTATTATTCAAATTCAATTCATTCCTATCAAGAGACTGTAGGTATAACAGAAGGTAGGTCGCAGGTATAAAAGTATTTTTTATCCCTCAGTTAATGTAACTTTTTTGGGATAAAAGATATCTCTATGTCTTTTTCTGGATCCCCGACAATGTGTGTACAAAATTTCATAACGATCGGTGAAGTAGTTAAAGCGTGAAGGCGTTACAAACAAACAAACACACAGACAGTCAAACAAACAAACAGATATTTGCATTTATAATAATTAGGATGATTTTGCTCAATGCTCACAATATAATGAAAATAAAATATCTAACTTACAGATGACAATATTCGCCACCACAGAGAAAGGTGCCAGCCACTTCAAATGGGTGATCAAACAGATCAACACCACAGGAAGTATCATGAGAGCCAAGTATACTCTTAACTCAGGGTATCCTAAAAATAATAGTAAAGATAAATGCATTACCTTCATTAATTACATATTCTACACTCATAAACCCATAGTAGCATTTTTTGTGTCGTGAGTGCCAATACACAACACCCAGACCCAGAAATCTAAATTCATCGTTCAGATATTTGACTTGCGTATGAGGCCGGTATGATGATCACTTGTCTTGAAATTGAATGAACTTTAGCAGGAATTCTTGATTTGCATTAGTCTACAAATTTCATACAAAATATTGATATACACAGTTAAAACATCTACCTGGTCCTATGCCTTCTATTTGCACCCTTGGAGTATCTTCCACGAGTTGTTTTATGGACTTCGCTATGATAAGCTGATAGCATGCGCAAGCGCCGAACAAATCTATACATATTATCGTGTCTATTATGTACCTGAAATCGAATTAAAATATATAAGTAATGGATATTGTAATTATGTAAATTGTAATTAAAGGTTGAGTACTTACAACTAACGAACATCTACACAGTTCATCTGATGTTAAGTAGTAAAACTCAGACAGAAAACTACTGTGGCTCTAGAACTTTTTTATATACCTAATAATCTTCTGGTAAATAGTGGCCATTTACCATGAAGTTGGCTGTCACTCATGGGACATCTGTTATCAACCCCAGGTATAAAAATAGTACTACTTGAGGTCGACCACAGATGCGTTGCTACCCCAGAGTTAAGTTGGAACTTCGAATAAGTGTGTATCCCTTCCCTCGCCCTTCAGACCAGAACACAGCAGCGATGAACAAACAAGTCAGAAATAGGTGTGGCGGTGCCGCCGGAGTCGACCACAAGGGTTCTAACACCTTTAAAATCAATAGATCCCAAATAGGATTTGAAATACTACCAAGCATTGTAGACAAATGTATAGGAACATGTGCTTAAATAAAACAATGAGAACATTGGCAAATGTGTTACCTAAAAACTGTAGAGTATTTAGCAACTTTTGGATTCGGAAAGCAAGCCATCGCAGCTTCACCAACATCAGGATAGGACATGCTAGGAATTCTTGTTCTTCTGTACAGTTTTTGCGCTGACGTCACCAATATCTGATAAAGATTCAATGTTATCCAAATTAAAGACTATTTTAAAATCTATACAAGAACTATATAAATGATTTGTTACTTGCCAACTGGGAAGGTAAAGAGAACAACTTGAAAGATTTTTCTCAAGACAAGTCTCAAGAATGAAGTCGGTTGATGATGGTGGCTTGTGAAGTTTAGAGAATGAATGATACTTACATAAAGACAGTAATACATATATAATCCGAAGCAGAAATGCAGGGGAAACGCCACGTATATACCACCCTTCGAATAGGCGACGTGGCCACCCAAGATGCCTCCACCAAGCGCTCCTTTCACCATATGTGCCACGGAGCCAACGATTCTGGATAGAAAATTTAATGCCATTACTGAAGTACCTATTCCCATAAAAGTATATGTAACTAAAGAGCTGTATGTAAAGTGATAAAGCGAGCGTGCAGTCCATCTGTTGATAGTGATCGGTCACTATCGCCCATAGACTTTTGTTATCCCATAAACCTAAATAACATAGAACCCCAGATTGGACTGCTTCAAAAGGTGCACCACAAAACATTAAAGGCTAAGTTTTTTTTAACAATTAGTAGAGGTAACATAGACTTAGTTACTGCTATAAAAATCTTTCTCATAATTGTATCTAATTTAGTTTGTGAACTTGCATACAATTCGTTGATACAATTTGTTGATATGGCATAGAAGAGTTAATTGATATTCCTGTTCAATCTACTTATAAACAATAAATAACAAAACCTGTATAAGGTAAATCTAAGTTGGAATGACCCTTATAAGGACATATACATATTTTCCTACCTGATTCAGAACACAACAGCGTTGCAGACTACTATTCTAAAGCAGATATAAGCGTCGCGACTTTGAAGACTGATTTTCAAACAAGGAGTTCTACCACGTTCAAATCATTCTGCATTTACCTCAATAATTACCCTTAACACCTTCAAATCTAAAGTACTAATAGTAGGAATACTCATTTACCCGCTAGGCTTTGGCACATCTCGGTAGCGCGCATAGTCAAACGCATCCTCTTCTTCTTGGGTCGGTGCCAGATTTCGGAAATTGCCACGACCCCCTTGAACTGGCTTTGGGCCGGACTAGGGGAGAACACAAAATTTTGAAATTAAAAAAGAACTTCAACTTCCCTGACTTCAACAAGTAGATACCTTTAAACAGCAAAAATCGGATCGAGCAACCTCCTATTCCCCTTACATAGGTTAAATCAGAGAAATCATTCAAATCTACCATCTCTGATATCACTAACAGTTGACAATGTTGACATAGTCATATTTTGGGTGATTTATTAACAATTGCTATTAACTTAGTGGATGACATTGTTCCTCCCCGTGTTCGGCCTATTAAAGTTAAATAGTAGAATATATTTTTATATCTTTAATCAAGATAT
>DWPV01005206.1:0-12700 GCA_018251915.1 Urbanus proteus proteus
TGTCCATGGCACCCACGACACAGGAGAAAATCCTACTGTGGGGCTATGAGTGTGAAGCGTTATTTATTTATTTATGACATAAAGTTTTTTTTTCAGTGTTTATATTATTCAAGTTATATTGGTTTGCATTTGTCAGAATTTAGGAATGTAGCTCAAGCTATTTATGTTGTCGTATTCCACTTTAATCTATTTTTTTAAGTTTATCCTTGTATTTAAGAATACTATTAAGATAGTTTAGGATCGATCAAAGGTTCTTTTAAATATCACTTTACTAATTGTTTTTGTCTCTTTTTTTATAGCGACAATTTCACTTAGTTGAGTTTTCGTTATTAATTTTCTTTTTCACTTAGTTATGTCCCACAAATCAAGGTAACGCAGCGAAAACAGACATATAACGGTTATATGTCATTTCTAATATTTATTTACTCTACATTCTACACATTATGTTATTCTTAAACAGATAAACGTAAACTTAGGTGAATATAAACATAAATTGTGTGACTCCACACTAAGACAATACAATGTTGGCAGAGGTATTAACACATTGTGGTATAAATGTTTTAAGCAGAGTTTGGCTGTCTAACAATATGTACCTAAAGCCTTAAGGTCATATCTATACAAATTAATAAAATTGAAGTCTGTTTGTGACTTCAAAATATTTTTTTACTTAATGCATATGAAAGTAATAAGGCCTACATAATTAAACATAAGTGACAACTGACTTTCCCGCGATGGTGCACGCATGCGCATAAACCGCGCGCTAGTGATTTTTTCAAAAATTAAAATAGACTAATTTACGCTTTAGACCTTCACCTATCTTCTTCAAACAAACAGACAGACAAAATAAATTGCTATCTTGTTATAGGTAGGTACCGTGTATATTTTATATTATGCATTTAGTAAAAAGTTATGAATTTGACATCATGAACGGACATTCAATTTTATTTATTTGTATAGATTTTTCGTAGAAAGGGCTGTCTGATGAAAAATAATTATTTATTTAAACTGTCATAGTAACAATAATCAAGGTTTTGAATAAGATGTAAATAAATAGCCGCAACCACCCACTACTTTGACACCTTCATATTTATTATGCACATAATTTTCTTCTATTCGTTATTATTATTCAATAGCAATTGCTTAATTAATTGTTAATTGAAAGCCGATATCTCACGGAAAACGATTAAAATTATAATTCTTACGCCTTCTACACAGAAATACTCTAGTTGCTTATACATAGTAACTTTTGCGTAGAAATAATAAATGCGTTCGTCTACTCCAGTCTATTAATTATTTTATTCACTGGAATCTGTGATATAAATATTCGTAATCCAAGAAAAATATTAAAATAACTTGTAGTACTATTTAAAAAAAATTGATGGGCATAAACGTTATATTTAACTATTTCAAAACTTTTAATTGCCACCGCCATATCTATTCCTGCCGAATAACAGCAGTATTCTCGCTGCTGTGTTCTGGTTTGATATGTGTGGTAAGAGAGGCTTATACAAGGCGTTCCAACTTAGCGCTAAGGAGTACCGACGCGTATTAGACTAACTTCAAATAAGACGTACCTGGGCATAATAACAGACTTTCCATCAATTTCACTGCAGGCTCGTTTAGTACATTAATACTATAAAAATTAAATATAAATGGATTCTAATTACAATAGGTATCTTTCTGTCCAGGTTACTGAATATGACCCTTGTACTTACATAAAAACCTGTCATCACTTCATCGCTTTACGCAATGATTGCGCAAACCTATTCTTCTAAAACAAAGCCTTTCTCAAAGGAATTAGGAGGCTTTTTGAGTCGATCCATGAACAAAGGTTTACACTTCAAATATTTCACCTACTACGGTCCTTCAGTTTTGTAACTTCGAATTAAAACAATGCACCGAACTTTGACATATTGACCACACTACACAATAATCTACACTACACAGTAATCTTTAGGCTCACGAAATACAGTCAACTATTGTATCAATGACCTTGCGTCTTCACAAGACAGATTGGATAGTTCTATCTATTGACACGCCAAAGAATACGTAATTAAAATTGATGACTCAATCCGCAAGGTGCCATAATAATTATTGATAGGTATAATAATGAAAAGAAATATCATATTTCATTCATGTTTACGCCGCAATTTTTATTTGTCGATGCTGACAGCCAATTTGAGGGCTACGATGATTTATTTGATATCTGAATGCCTGTGATTGCGAATTTCGTAAAAGTTTGACCTTACGCTGTTTGTTGATTATACCCGTGCGTGATGTTAAGGCGACGGTGTGTTGATTGAGTTATTAGATAATTTATTGAGAAATGTAATTTCAATTTCGACATTTTTATACTTATGTTTAACAATTGATATGTTTAAGTGAAGAGAGATCTATGCCTCTGGTAGATAGATGGTGTCTGTATGCCGACTTACGTAAATTGTATTCTACCCATGAAGTTAGAACTATGAAGCCATGTTGAAAATAAGATGGATTCTGCAATGTGTTGGCTATTAAGTACACTTCCTTTCTCAAACCAAATGGTATGTATGCGGAGAATCTCCCAGTAGTAAGGATAAACATATGCCTAGGGCTTATCTGCTCTGCAATGTCTAGTAAAATCTCGAAAACGAATGCATCGTCTCAAATTTATTATTTTTAACTTCAACATTTTAAAACTTTTCAAATAGATAATATTCGTCGCTTATACAATTTTAATTTATTTTTAAAATGTGTATTTATTAAATTGTCATTGATAAAACATTAAAATATTTGTGCATAATTAATTGTAAACATTTTCTACGTGTATGTACTTTTAGATCGATTGTATTATCATTAATTTCGCCACTTCAGAATCTACAAAGTTGGAGCCTACACAGATCAAGTGTACATGTTTGGTCAGATATATTACCTAGACTAGCCAGCCTTATCACTGCGTATCCATTCCTAGTCTACTTCCTGGGTGTAGCCTTTATCTGTGCAGCTCCTAGCTTTGAAAACAGAATAGATATCTATTAGAAATGGCTGACTGTAATGCGTGAACCAAACTCTAGGCACTAGGGTTTGGTATTATCTTATTAAAATTACATCAGAATTGGGCACTCTGTAGGTAGGTAGGTATCAATAATGAAATAATTATATTTGTGTATTCCCGGAACATTGTCATATTGTTCATAAATATCTCTCCTTTAAGGACAACGAAACATTACCGATTCTAGTATTGTAACTTTTGCTTTAATTTCATAATGTTTTATTTAGCTGCCATGGACTAATAAACTCTAAACCAACTCATATTGAGAAGAAGCACTTACCTCGCATGTAATAGTAATGGGTTGATGAAGTAGTGTGGAGCGCTCCTTTCTTCTGTTTTGAAAGGTGTAATTTTACACTTATCCGAAGTGTTCCAAATTAATCCTGAGAATCGGATCTGGGGTTGCTTACAGATGTGAGCTCCAGTGGCATCGTATCAGATAGATCCGTAATTACTTGCTGTTTCATGTTATAACAAGGCTGTTATAAACGTTTATCAATTCAGTGATAATGGTTTGATTGACACTTGCATATTATTAAGTTTAACGTTATGATTTTATTATCATTATTAATTTATACCTACGTCTGCCTTATTGATTACTTTGTAATTTTAAAATTGCTATTCTGATATGAAAACGGTAGGTACAAACGAGTAGGTGAATATGATATTACACAGTATAAAACAAAGTCGCTTTCTCTGTCCCTATATCCCTTTGTATGCTTAAATTTTTAAAACTACGTAACGGATTTTGATGCGATTTTTTAAATCTATAGAGTGATTGAAGAGAAACGTTTATATGTAATTTAACGCGTGCGAAGCCGCGAGCAAAAGCTAGTTATTATTTAAGATACTTCTAGTCATAGATTATATACGTTATTAATGAAATATTTATAAGCAGATAAGTAAAGAAACTGCTTTTATTTCAGCATACAGAAAATAATTTTACGGCTCTTCTTCATTACTACAACTATAAAGATAAAAAATACATTAAATTGCACGTACTTACCAATACCGATTACATAAGCTGAAACAGTTAATTGCCTTACTTTTAAATACCATTAATCAGCGCTGAAGCAGTATTTTATAGCGTACATAAAATAATTTAATCTGCTTACGGTACGAAATATAAGGCGTAAATTATTCGACTAACTTTCCGACTGTACTCGAGTTGAGCCATATATCAGAACACCATCGCCGCCCAGCGGTTATTCTATCTAATTTCTAATCTAACTACAACTTAATTAATAGCCACTTGTTGAAATCGATTTCGAAGTTGATTTATAAATCGAATGACCTGTATTTATGAATACTATTCGAATACATTACATCGGTAGAAAGAACGAGTTCCGCTTTACGAATTTGTTTTGACACGTTTTTATTTTATAGTGTTTAATCTTGTTTGTTTTATTGATTTTACATTTTATTCTCATCATTTATTAGTTTAAGACAGAAAGCTGATAAATATTGTGAAAGGTTGTGTTAGACACTAAAGAAATGTTTCGATTATATATTGTTAAACATGTTAAAACCACTTTGATGATAATGTCAATTTATGTTTAGTACATAAATACAATCGTATTGAAAATGTATAAATATTTATTTTTAAAATAATATAATACCTTAATATTATTTAAAGAAGGTAGTTTTTTACTACAATAGGTACTTATGTGATACCTTCTGCAAACGACATTTATATTATTGTGTTAAGGATTATTAGCATTAATATTACCTAAATACCTACTTTTAGAAGAAATTTGAGAACAAAGGAATTTGCTGGCCGCTGGACGGTAGTGATCACTGTCGCCCATGGACATGTGTAACAGATTCCATATGGAACAAGGACTCTACCTGAAGTCAATTACAGTTGTATTGCCGTTTTTGAGAAACAATATGATCACCGCGTAAACAAATTACTAACACTTAATTTTTAAAAACTCATAATAATTATACCTTACTTCATATCAGAAAATACCCCTTTACATCCTTCTTATTAATAGGAAGGTTGTTTATTTTAAATATGTTATTAAGTTTAATGTTATAAATTTAACAATCTTAATAGTGAATTTTAAAATTATTCACATCAAAATCACAGTTCACTTTAAAAAATCTTAAATTTAACTGCGGTTACACGCTTTACCTTCAATCGTACACGCTCGTTAACTACTTAAACACAACATTAAAAATATTCAACATTAATGATAAATACCAAATAAAAAGCATAACTAACTATTAAACAATATTTCACACTTCTTATCCATTATTGAACGATAAATGTCAAGGAAATCGATAATTATTAAAATTAATTGGGCATTCTTGATGCAACTTCCGAAGCCATTACGCATTATTTTTGCAATTTTAACTTTATTTTAACGGTTTGAAAATAAAGTTTAAGGATAATTACAATTTGAATTGTAATTTTCAACACAAAAATATAGTCGAGGTTAAAATATCTTTACAAGTAATTACATATAGTAGTTTCTTAGTTTTTAGTTTCTGAGTACTAACAATATTTCTTTGATTGTTTTATTGTGCACTCAAGTTCAACTTTATCATGCACTTTTGATATATTATTATCGTGGTTAATATAATGATACGAGTAATTATTATTTCCATTGGTTATTTATCAATATATCGTGGTTTGTATGAATTAAAGTGTATTGTGAGTTTTTCTCTATTTCCAGTGTTTTTTTCATGTTTTGATAATATTTTTCGATATTGTTTTTATAATGTGTTATTACTTTGGTAAATATACGAGTAGTTAAGCAATCTTATTCAGTGGTGACGTTGTATTGACAAAAATAAGTAATAAACGTAATTTACGGAATTTTTTACTACAACATCGATAAATTTTTATTGCAATACAGTTTTTTAATATATTTACGTTGTACCCTAGTAACAAAATATTAAATAGCAATGGTACATCCAAATACATACAAGACAATTTAAAAATACCCAACAGTTCCAATAATAAAGGAGGTTGCGCACGCGCATCGTAGCGGAATCGTTAAGCTAATTAATTAGTACTGGGCCGACGATCGTTCGGAAATGCGCTCGCGTACCCTAACTAATCAATTCTAAGTGGCATTCATTTATCTGTTATGCCTCTACAGGTCTATGCTGAGTTATGTTTGTGGTTGGTTGGAAAAGTTTTAGTGGTATGTGTTTTCTTATAATGAAGTAGCGCGTTTTTGCTGCGAACCGCTTATGAGTGGGATTCAGTTCTGCCTTCGATATTCCCTGATACTTAATCTGGAATTGTTCAAGACAAGAGTGAATAGGCTTTTAGACTTTTGGGCTGCATCTCACTCAACAAGTAAGATCGGAGCTAAACGTAAGCCTATTGTGAAATAAAAAGTGATCATGAAATCCATCTTATAGAAAGTTTCCACTGCCACCCATATGTAGCCAACCCCTGATAAGATTAAGTCATACCTACGTGAGATCCACCACAGATGCATTACCCCTGAGGACTAAGTACATATATCTACTTCACGTCCTTCAAATCAGAAAACAGAAAAACACAACTGTCACTTGTTACAAAATTCTACTACTTACCTCTTGCATGTGCTATTTATAAATAAACTTAGTTAAGTCAGACGGGCCTCTAGAAAATCAACATCGGGCTCTCTGGTAGATACTTGGATGTTACAGCATGTTATTTCTAAATTGTACAAATATAATTATAAGTTCTTAAAATTTCATACAGTGAAATATAGTTAAATATAAAACACTATTACCAGTAACATATGGAAGTAAATGATCCTTTGCTATGTTTTCCCATCAGTGAAATATAATGTGTTTTATGGTAATGTCGGCGGTGGTTAGCGTCCATACGTCTTGGGTAATCGGTTTACATGTGGAGAAATGTTTTGGTGTATGTTTTCTGGTGTCTCAGTACTATAGTTATATACAAATATGTATATTATGATACTAAAAATAAGAAATATGTAGATTCGAATTTATCAACGGCGATAGAACCCTTTTCCTAATTAATAATAACAGAATTAAGCGCTGCTATGTTTTGGTTTGAGGATATCGTAAGAGAGATATACTTATCCGAGGCATTCCAAAATCCTCGAGGGTACCAACGCATAGGAATGTGGCCAATCTCAGGTAAGGTTTTCGTACTATTCATCTTTGTATGTTCAAGGCACTACGATACAATAGATAATCCTACTGTGTGGCTATTAGCGTAGAAAACGTAAAAAAATATATTCTAAAATCACTACCATAACTAATTTAACAAACACAAACAAGGTGGCAAATGGCTTCCATTGGCCCAACATTGGCCGAAGCCTCAGGCTACGGTAATGTGACGGCCGCTTCACGGCATGACAAGCCAATTTGGTTGACGCGTGTGAAAAGCTAATTGCGGTCGAGAAGACCTCTGTGTCGCAACTGACAGCTTACATTTGTCAGGGAGTGGGTTTATTAAGGAAATGTGAATTTAGAAGCGCAAAGTAGATTATAATCATTTCTTAATCTATGCTTCTAAAACAATTCAGAAAAACCTAATTGCGGTCAAGAAGAGCTTTGGGTCACAACTGACAGCTTGCATTTGTCAGGGAGTTGGTTTGTTACGAAAATGTAGATCTATAGGGAGCACAGGTGACATATATTATACATCTTAAGTAATACCGGGCACCCATTGATATTTATTACCGACTCCAAATAGGGTAAGAATCCTACCTGAAATCGATCGATGCTACGTACCGTATTGTGTTAGTGACACTACTCTACTTTAAGTTACACCAATTCCCACAATCCGTGTTCACACACAGTTTCATTAATAGACGAACAGACTGACAGACAATAGACTTATTTAAGGGCGAACCCGAAAAGGCATCGCACGACCAAGCCCTCGTGCAGGACTAGGGCCATTTCTTTTGTAATTGCCCATAGGATTTGCATAAGCACTACCGCAGAATCTTGTAGGCTAGTTGGTTCTTGGAGTAGCTTTATGCGGTATTGTAGCTGAAATTTATTAGGATTGCTCGTCACGGTTCCCTTCACATTAAAGTAATTTAGGTAGTCTATTTCTAAGAGTAATATCAGTTACATTTACAGAAGGCACTTAGCCAAACAATGTTTTGTACAAAGTGATTAGGTTCGCTTCAATTATATTAAAACCTTCAAGAGTTTTCAATTAACTTTTCAATTCTCTAAAAAAGGTTAACCATCCTGTATTCACCAACTTTAACAAAAACTTATTTTTAATAGTTAAGGATAAGAAGTTTGTTAAAATATTTAGCAAAATTTCTATTGAAATTAAATTGATTTTTTAAATAAATGGAATTAATTTTAAAGTGGTCGATCAAACAAAACCTAACTTGATATCACATCGCTCATTCTAAAATAATGATTTCCTCTTCAATCTTCTTTAAGCTTTCTTTTAAATTACTTGTTTCTTTCTTTCTTTTAAATTGCTTTCTTTTAAATTATTTTCTTTCACTTTCTCTCCTTCAACTTTCGTATGAAATACTAAATTTTCTCTCAAATACCTTTCAATTAACACCTCGAAAGTTGCAAACCCGTTCGTTTATCCTTCATCCGACCGAATAGTTTTATCCAGGCGCTCGGCAGGTGGCTAAATTGAGATGTTCGTTAGCTCCGTAATGTATGTATCTCGTCAATCTGGCCCCAGTTATTCTGAGCCCGCCACCGCAGTGCCCATGTGTGATTCCTCGCTGCTTTAAACGATTGGAGGCCTGATTCGCTGAATAGTTTGAAATGTTTAAACGAGGTGGTTTTGTCCTTTTTGCCTTCGAAAGCTTAGATTAGGAGTAACTGCAGAGTAAGGAAGGCCATCAAAATAACGAATATTAGGTATATTTTATTTTTTCAGTAATTTTTTTGATTGAAAGAGTACCTAAAATCATCAAAATCATAACTGATATTTATATCCAATAGTTGCAATATTGCAATAGTTTTATAAAATTTTCAATTTCATTTTGTGTCACTTGAAAGGTAACTTTAATGTGCATTAAAAATCTGTTATAGATGACTTTTCCATTTCTAAAATTAAATTATGATCAGATTTTCCAAACGCATTAAAAGTATAACTACTAAAATTAGAAACTGCATCGCATTTATTGTAAGCACTTCAAGTGTTTCAAATTCAATTTAGCTGTTTAATTCAATTGTACTATTAGCCTACAGCGTCATAAACAAGTATGAAAGCAATTTAACGCGATATTTAATTACTCAAGCTAACGTTTTCGTGTTCCCATTAAGTTTAATGTAACAAAATAATTTGTTGAACGGCAAGAGGGCGCGAGACAAATGGTGGGGCATTAGAATCAGTTAGAGGTTCGTGAGGACGATTTGCGCTGACTCTGACTAATATACGGACAGACCAACGATTATATTTGTATTAGCCGATAATCGCCCAGTTTTGTCTTGGACAAATTGACTTCCCAAGCTATTCGTTGAAACGAAAATTGAGAGATTTCTGATGAGTTTTCTTAGGTCTTGTGTTAATCATATAGTCATCAAAGATCTGTTTTGTGCTTACAAAACTTTACATCGCTTTTCTTATCAATAGATCAAGATATCAATAGATTTTCACGAGCCGTTGGGTGTACTTGAAATAAAAAACTCAAGTCTTATTATTAGTTTGTTTAGGTTTATTGTCAACATATAAACGGAAAACATAATTAAAACATAGTAAACAAAAAAATCTGTAATATAAAAATTGTCAATAAAAATTTGCAAATAATTTATTCATAATCACTGTTTCGAAAATTCCATCCTCATACATAACCATAGTTATATTTTTATTTCTGCGTTTAAAATCCAGGTTCAATGCAGCCCAACTTAGATATTCACAAGCGCTCCCCACAAACAGCCCTACTAATGAACGCCATCTAGTATCGTAGTCATATGAGTTAGTCTCAATAACTTATCAATATTCCGATCCGTCCTCTAGAGCCTTTTGAGATCGTTTAGAAAGTGTAAATCTCCTTATACTGCGTCGGGTCCATTAGTGCTGGGTACGTCGTATCTTATCGATGTATCGGGACTGCTAAGGTTATTGTTTATCGTTCCCGGCCCGAGAAAGTATCGATCGATTAATCGATTAATTACGAATGTTTGGCGGTCATGCAATGACATCGGATTTTTGAGGTACCTACTAAAGCAAATATGAACGTGATGTTCTTATGTAACTATAAAGCCTAAGGGCATTTTGGACAATTGCGCTCAAACAGGATTTTATATTGAGGGGCGTACCTAGCGGTGATAGACTGTTGATTTGTAATGCCGACTAATAATTGTAGGCCCAATTCCTAGGCTTGGTTTTCTGAAGTTAGTACTGAAGTTATAAGTATACGTACTAAAAATGAATTATCACTTATGGCGGCGAAGGAAATCCGTGAGGAAACTACACATGTGAGCATATTTAACGCGTTTCTCAAAGGTATTTGAAGTCCCCCATTTCTCACCTCGTTTGACTATTGTGGTAAACCATCTAAGCTCCACTTACTGCCCAGCAATGGGACAATGATAGATTGACTAACATTAGTAAAACCCTTGCCGAGAATCAAAGTTATTAAGTACGTAGGTACACTTCTATAATCACATGTGAAGGATATAAACTCTATAATTATATACATTATATTGAATTTATGAGACTTGGGTTTGCATACGTAATTTATTGCAATGATATTTGTATGATATACCTACGTATTGCATAATTATATCTTAATTTATATATTATTCTATTCCTTTACCTAATTGTTGGTAATGTAGCCGTAATTCAGGTAAAAATATTTTATTTTCGACTAAGAAAATAACTTTTTTAAAAAGATGCTTTGAGGCACACGTATGGAGTTTCTTGCGCCCACTCTTCTTTTTAACGACTAAACCTTCCGAGGCGGTGGTAGAGTTTTTGACATTCAAAAAGTCTTCAATACGAATCAACTTTGAGTAAATGAGATTTGAATTTGAACTCAGGATGCGACGTTTCAAATGAACGAGCGTGAAGTATTTATTTAAAGAAATATTATTATTATGATGCTATTTAAAAATGCGAACAGTATTTCGCCTTCGGCGTCGACTGACGCAATCATTGATTGCCAGTGATCGATTCCAATTACGTTATGTAAACTTACTAACAATACTCGGTATGTGTAAACTGGCTTCCATGCGGCACCAAACTTGGAACATGCTAAATGCTTGGTGTTGAAGCCTCAAAGAAAAGGTACAACAATGAATTGTATATAGATATGGGAGAATGTGGAATATGGAATGTTTGGAATAACTTTTTAATTGCTATAGTTGGAATGGAATTTGCAGATATAGAAACCTGGAAGTTTTAATTTTAGCTAGTTTTATCTAGTCACCATTCTACATAACAGTTTTCTGAAGTGCACGTGGCCCTGTGCGCTTCACAAGAAGCGTAAAAAGCGAAGAAGATTGCTTAGATCTTAACCGACCTACAAAGTTAAGCAACGTAGGGCGCGGGCGGTAGATGGATGAGTAACCGCAAGTGGCAAAATTTCATGCGCGTTTCCGTGCATCGGAGGGCACGTTAAGCTATCGGTCCCGCTTGTTATCATTGGGCAGTTATTATTAAACCTGAGCCTGAGTATGGATGGAATTTAGCGAAACATATTAAATGTAGGTACAATCTGTTACTTTATAATGATTATTGATAAAAAAACCTCCATTAGGGGAGGCCTATGTCCACCGGTAGACCATAAAAGACTGATACGATTAAATCAGTTTTAAGACTTACGATATCTATAAATACATCGTGATTTACTTTCGAGGAATAAATATAATGCATCGTACGTATAATATATCGATTTCTTTATCAGAACAAGTCGCCGCTAACCAAACAACATATCACAATAGAGATTTGTATCAAAACGAGTAGGCCGAACAAATTCGACGATTGTTTGAATTTCGCCTATCTATCTATCAATGTTAGGCGGCTTACACACTTGCTGGATATTACTGCTCGAGTTTAGGTCCTAGTTTAAGGGTTTTGGTTTATATTTTCCGGTTACGTCATAGTACCCGTAACATTCTTCAAATAGTTATTATTTATTGTATTTATGGCAAGGAAAAAATAAGTATTTATCTAAAAAAATTCAACTCGATACACAAGAATAACAATGCATCTAGGTATAGCCAAACTCTAATGGGACTATAATCTTATCTAGAGTTTACCTATCGGGTAGATCTGTACCACACCTTTCAGACCACAATTGACCAACGCTAAACACTTCGTTATTAGGCTTAGAAAATTTAGTAGGAATAAATATAACTTCACTTGGTAATTGCGCATTCCCCCTTACCCGCGGCATTTCACATCAGCCACGTTCTTATCGAGAGAGCATTATGTTCGTATTAACTGTTTTACAACACGGTAAGTGTGTAATCTGCAGCTAAACGATGGCACACGACATTGTAACAGCTTTTCTATGCATACGTGGTTTTTGTGCAGGCTTTCTCTAGATTTTATCTTAGACCTATTTGTATTAGGTATTAAGCATTAGAAAAGAATTTAGGTCACAATCCTTCAATAAAATAGCCTATGTTACGCCTTAGACCTTCTATCTTCCAGTGAAAATCCCGTCAAAATCGGTCCGTTTAGAAGATTACCTCAGTCAATTTAAAAATGTCTATCTGTTTGGACAGATAGACATTTTTAAATTGCATTTT
>DWPV01005207.1:0-12700 GCA_018251915.1 Urbanus proteus proteus
CTTAGCCAGGTGCACTGCAGGATATGATAATGTTTCATTCACAGAACAGTAAAATTTCATTATTGAGCAATCCCCGCGATGAGCAGTAAGAAAAACAAAACTGGAATTATCCTGGAGCGGCGAGCCACCGTCGTCAGCGGTATGTGTACAGGAAGCGACACACATTACTCGCTTTTTGTCCAATTCTCATGATTCGGCAGACAAACTTCCAACTTGCCTGTATATGTCTGTGATTTGGCAGTTTAGTTAATGGCATTTTTTGAAAAAATCCCTTGACGGTCAACTCTCAGGCACAGTCTTAAAGTGCAATTTTTCATATACATAATTTTACACTAAAATATATGTATATACACATATTTAAAATATGAGTAGAAACATAATCGTATCCTTTATTGTAAAAGCTTTACGCTAATTATGCTCTACGTAATGTACATATTATATAGGGAATAAGTAATTAATTTACGTTTTATTAATTTATTTTATTTAAGTAATCTACATTAAATGACTTGTGAAAATCACCATTATCAAAATATTTTTATATGTAGTTTCAATATTGCAAACATCCGTGGAGGAATATATGTAGCTAGCCCGTTTCAGATTCTCCCAACCCCGAAGGCTTCTTGTTTATGGGATAGAAATAGCATACAAGCATGAGATCCATGTCAAGTGGGCATTGCCACCCCTTAACTTGTAATTAAGCCCAGAGAGGATAAGCCTTAGGTTGACCAAATATACTTTGCTACTCCAGAGGACTAAGTTGGAACGCCTCGTATAAGTGGGTATGTCTACCGTAGATACTATATCCTTCAAATCAGGGCTCAGTTTTAACGCTGCTGTTTAATGGAGGTACCGCCGGAATCGAACTAAATACCGTGGATACGTGGTTGTAGAGAGAAAAATAACATTATTGATGTTCAAAAAGAAATCTTGTAAAGAGTCTACTTTGAATAAAATAATTAAGCTATTTTTAAATTTGAACTACTTAAGTTCACACCTTAAAAACTTGCCTCTACGACAAGCCCTTGAAAAACACTGAAGCGCGTATCCTTTACCACTAGCTCTCGTCGAAGTCCCAGGAACTATTCGGAGTAGCTTCACTTCATAGATTAATTATATTCCGTTTCTAAATAAATTACGAATATATGTATAGGTACTTGCCATCCAAAATGCGTACATTAATATTTACACTCGTAAATAAAAACGCACGCAAGCGTAAACGGTACATAATGACGCCACTAAGTTGAGGTTCGCTATCTGCTATTAATTGATTGCATGAAACTGGTTTAATAGCGGTCTATAAAGTTGCATGAGTTTTCTCACTCTCATGACCACACGTTTTTATCTTGCTATCAAAGAAACTACTTTCATTGTTTAAAAGCTATAATAAGATGGTTTGTCTTTCTTCTCTTGATTTTCACTAGTTCATTGCATGTCAAATGACTCTGTCAACATGATCATTCACATACTTGGAGGAATGATTATATTCCTCCAAGTTCACATATATATTATCATGCCATGCTATTCTGCTTTAAAAGGGGATTTCAATCCGCGGCGAAGCTTTCACGACATCGCTCTGACACGCAATGGGTTTCAGGTTCGATCCCCGGCCAGACAGATATCTGAATAATAGATTTTGATTTTTATTCTGGGTCTGGGTGTTTATGTATTCGTCTTAGTGTGTACATGGTACCCCAGAATACCCAAGTGTGGGGATGTGAACGTGGAATATATAGGTATAGTCCAAACTTCATAATGCTCCATCGTTCTAAACTGTATAGGGAGCATGCGCTGACAAACTTTCAGGTTTTATAAAATAACAAAAATCACGGTTCACGGGCTTTTAGGCTAATATAGTAACTGCCGCTTATAGACCACTGTTGAATTTAACTGTCAAAAGTAGCAGAATACTTTGCGGATTGACTCTGGCGGCACCATTGCCATACCTATACGATATATTACGAGTATAATACGATTACTCGTATTATACTCGTAATAGCAGTTTTCAGCACTTCTATGTTCTTTGAAAGACAAAGGAGACAAATCCAGTCGTCGAATCGCGAATGATTCTACTATTTTATAATTTTTCTAATACACTAATACATGTAACCAAAACATAATTTACTTAAAATAAATTAACTCATATGTTATTTATACACACAGCCGTCGTATTTTATGTTAGTCGCTAGCGGTGAAACGAGAGAAGGAGCAAAAACAATGGCAAAGCAAAAGGACTTTCTCTGCCTACCTTGGGATGGGAACCAGCTAATCGTGGTAATGAACAATGGGTTGTGAGCCGGTGTTTTATGCAACGAAAGTAACCGTTACTAAAGCGATCTCTGAAATGTTGTGTGAAAGTGAATTATTATTTAATTTTATGAATGAAACCGAATGAGTAACTTACTCGTCTGGGAAGCTAATATTAGTAATGCGAAGAACATTATGAGAATTGATAATGTTCTTCATAGCTACGGTTGGCGCTAAGAACTAAAAATATTCTATTACAGAGCTTTTACATGTAATATTTGTAACATTTTTCTCTATTTCACAAGCCTTATCATTCTATGCAATGATAAGGTTTCAGGTCGTAGTCCACCTTCTGGCACAATGCAGGCTGGTTGTCTTTATTGGTGCCTCACTGCACTAAGTGCGTCGTCGATCGGTCATAATATCTGTATTTTTCATGGCTAGAAATATATACGGCGAAAACAAAAGGATTTTCACGCTTTTTAACTTTGTGATTAGGGATTGGGAAAAAGCGGGACAAAGCCTGTTCCGTGCGGGAAACTCAGTTTTCTACAGCTAAAATCGGGACATCTTGCAACGCTAGTTATAGTATATGTATGTCCAAAATCCAATTAATAATAGGTAATATTAATAATAGATTATCTATTTAGTCATCTAGGACACTTAGGACGCCTTGGAGGTCTGTATTGCCGCGCAAAGATCCCATGGTCTTTGCATGTCAATGTCGAGTATATGCAACAACACAATTCGAATCAATTGCCTAACGGTGCATAATAACATCGTAACGACTCTACACGCCAGACATTATAAAAAAAGTTATCAGCATGTGTGGATTCTGTCAATTCGCATTTGGCCAGCGAGGTGGTCTACGGTCCTAACCCCTCCAATATTTTGTGGACATCTGTGGGATATTGGGTTGAAAAGTGTAACATAAAATTGCAACATAATAACCTTCCTTTTGAATCACTGTATCTATTAAAAAAACCGCATCAAAATCCGTTGCGTAGTTTTAAAGATCTAAATCATCTAAGCATATCTACATCGGGACAGACAGTGAAAAGCGGCATTTTTTATACAATCTAGCGATAGTGATATTGCATTTAACCACTAATCGAACCGGTCAGAACTCAATAAGTTACTCCTGTATAGTGGACGAAGTATAAATAGTATTTATTTGGTCAGTAGATGGTGTTTACGATGTTTTAATTGCATCTTAACAGTTTGTTTTCCATCGCAATGTGGTTACTGTAACGGAAACACTACGCATTGCGTTTTCTCTGCTATAATGGGTGGTTGTGATGCCCCTGGGGACGGAATAAGGAGGCGTTCGATAAAATATCGATCATTTATTATTGGTACATTCGATTGGTACAATTCAATCGTACAATTTCAGATAAATATTTCAATAAATAGATTTTATTTTTCTGAGACTGCAATAGTAAATACTTATTACCAATTAATTTCCAAGATCTAAAATAGTACCTAATAACGTATTTCAGTACTATTTTATTAGGTGTTTTAGTCTTGCACACAATATTTATGATGTTGTCAATAATTCGTTAAGCACTTCTATATATTTTCGTACGACGTGCGAATAGTCCCTGTGGATTTGAAGTGCGTGCTCTATATTTAGCGCATCGACTTATGGTTTCGTTCACCTCGCTCATACAGATGATTCCACGTGCACCGATCGTTAATGCATTGGACGTGCACTCCTCGATAATGTAGGGATCCACTCGGACTGCGATTAAGCTATTAATTGAGTTCAGCTCAACTCTCTATAAAGTAAGTGCATTAAACATATTAATATTTTACGCGCATGTCTGTACTTATGTTACTTATGAGTGTTCGTTTCAGGATAATAAGTTTCCTATGCGTTCTGAGTCGTCTACTGAATAAGAATTGATCTTAAAACAGTAACGTGATAAAACCTACAGGTAATCAAGACGCAAAATCTTATGACTATCAAAAATGTATGCGAAATAAACACATCACACCCCTTTAAGTTTAAGCAGAACCTCGCGTATGTGCCGTGTACAACCGTCGGTGCACCAAATCCAGATCTCGATATTTTTCACGACTCAACAACAACTCTTAAAGGAAAAATAATTTAGCATCTCACATTACCCTAATTTGTACCTCTGTTTATTTAAGTTTTATAAGTGGTTGTGATTTTTGTTTTATAATAATGTCAGTATTTTTATCTTATACCTAATATTCTTGTTATAATATGCTTTTAATTTATCATTTAATTTTGTTTAATATGTCTGTAGGAAAGTAGGAAACTTGTGAATGATGTTTACGCCTATAATTGGCATGCACACATAGTCTGTATGTATTAGTGTTTACGAATCCTATGTTAAGAATTGTGTGTAATGCTGTTGGTGTGTACTGCGTACCAAAATAAAATAAAATAGAACTTTCATAAACACAGCTTACACGAACATTTCAAGCGTTAAACGGTATCGTTAATCCGCAAAGCACACGTATGTGGGCGAAGAGACAGCGCGCCGCTCGTAGCGGGGCGGCCGGCGCGTGGTAACAATGGTTCTTGGAGTAACGGCGTCGGCGCGCAGTGCGGCGGACACGCTCGCACCGTCATGCTGTGCCCCGCGCGATGCTCGTGCTTCCTCTGCCGCGAGCTCCAGTCCTGCCGCGCCGCTGATGCGAGGAAACCGCCCAACAAACACAACATGTGCGACAACTTCATCCTCAAGAAGGCGGAAGCCTGGGAACCCATGAAGTTCATCCGAGGTGCCGCCAGACTCTCGGTCAGACACTGGCAGAACAGAGAACCGATTTCACAGTCGAACAAACCTCGTATTACAACCCTCAAATCGACCAGCTGCGAGCAGCTCTACCCGCAACCTGAGGAGGATGCAGTTACGTTCGCAATGCGCCGAGCGCCGAGTACGGACAGAGTAAAACCACCAGCCGAACACAAACCCCTTTTCAAACTTCTCGGTCAGTCACGGTTAAAAAAAGTAAACAGCAATGACACGCCAGAGTCAAAAGTTCGTCGTAGTGTTCTAAATTTTCGTAAAAACGAAACAACTAACTCTAAGAATGTTCACGAAAAGTACATTCCCCTACAGCAGGCATCTTCGCCTATCGAACATATTTATAGTGAACCGAAGCCTTGGTCTTCCAAGTTCGATGAATGTTGTAGACCGCCGGTATATCAAAGTGTTGAGAAAAAGAAGGAAGAAGCAAACAAAAATGTTGAGAAGAAATTATATAGTAACCGTCCACCTTGCTACGAAGAATTGGCTGAAAGACTTTCACAGGAAAGGAATAAAAAAGCCAATATACCTCTTTCGGAAGGCGGTTTGGCAAATAAAATTACTCAAAATAACAATAAAGTGGTTATTTACTTTGGCGATTCTATAATACGTAAACATAGTGAGCAAAAGAGAGAGGAAGGGAAAACTGAAGTAACTGCTCCTAAAGGGGAAGCAATTTACGCGAATCGACTTTTAGATGAGACAGGAAATTTAGGACTTAATAGAGATGAAGATAAGGATGAACGACAACTTATCTCTGAAGTACAAGTACCAGAAGCAATTTATGCTGAAGTCAAATCCGAAGACAGTCCAGTTATTGGTGATATGGTAACTGTCAATGACGCTACTTATAAGAAAGATGTTTTTGAGACTGTTAGTTCTGACGGATTTTTGGTTGTGGAATTCGAAGGAAACTTTGAAAGAGCGCTACAGTTAGTAGAACTGGTACATGGAGGTGGTGCTGACCATCATGAGGCAACAATGCTTGACGACGATGAACAGTGTGACTGGAGTTTTATACAGGACTGGAGAAAACGGTATGTTTATAATTGATAATTAATAATTAACCTTTAAAATACATAGATTTCTAACCTCATATCCTCGTATTACTTAATATTATAAATATTACTTCATCAATATAATATTTTAACATAAATTATTATTCTTGACTTAAGTAGTTTTAATTTTAATCTTATGATCAGAAAGCAGCGGTGATGCAAAGGCATTGTTTAAAGTATTTGCATAACGATATATCTTCATTACATAAATGGCAGAATTTAATTTGCAGTTTCTTTGATTTACTTGAACTAACAATCTAGATGAGTCGGTTTCTTATAGATTACATAAAAGCCAGTTGTTTGTCGCGCCTCTTTACGTTTCCGTATAAGTGTCTACGGAAAGAGATTCGCATTAATTACATAGCGATGGTGGTGATAACAATCTACTGGTGGTCGACGACCCCGTGCGAGCTTTTGCCTCTTTGTTGTGAGATAGTGATCAGCAACCACAATTCTCAAAACGTCAAACACAGGAAACCCGTCCTTAATACCTACTTCAGATTCGCAAGCTTACAAGACAATTGACTCATTTCCGATGTTTTTCAGATTATAGATAATTAAGAATTATATAAGTGATAAACATGATTGTAACTGTGGTTATATTATTTTTTCAATATTTATTAAAACGCGCTTAACCCAGAAACACTATTACTAATTAAATATAATGAATATTTAAGTGGATGTTCGAGTACGATACTTAATCAAAACGAAACACTAATCAAGTGTGATGTAACGATCTACTAATAGTTACTTATTGTCACTTTCTTTTTTAATTGCATTACCTTTATTAGACACACTTCATGCTGAGATTTGATTATTACAAAACTAGTTAAAATAGTGAAATGACATTTTGTAGTCGATATATTATAGATTCATCATCATCAACCCATTATTGTCCCACTGCTTGGCACGGGTCTCCTCTCAGTGAGAGGGATTTTAGGCCTTAGTCCACCGCACTGGCCAAGTGCGAACTGGTAGACTGAATTATTTTTTTAAGAACTCCCAGATGTACAGGTTTTCTCACGATGTTTTCCTTTACCTTAAAGCAAGTGATAATTAATTTCTAATACGCACATAAATCAGAGGTGCGTGCCTGGGATTTGAACTGTACTGTACTTGTAGTGATTATAAAACATTATTATGAACACGTAAACATACATAATATACTATATATAGGTACATTATACATATGAGACTAGCAATCAATAACACGAATGATAATATCAACGAATATTATGACCTCTTCCACGAATGTATTATAATAAATACGATATACTTACAAAATGATAGTTATTGATAATTTGCATTATGAAAGTGTATCATACCACGGCAATTTATGTACTACGTACAGATCATATATTCATCATTTACGTCACCCACTTTCTCTATTATATTTTTTTAGAATCTATACAAATAAATAAAATTCATATGCACCGAGTCAAAAAAATTATTTTGAAATCACAAACAGACACTTCAATTTTATTTATTTGTATAGATAACGCAAATGTTGATTCTGCGTTGCGTCACGTCATTATAATAATAACACCGTGAAGGAAGACCAAGGACGTTCCGGCCAGTCACAATGGTTTCATTTACCAGAGTAACAAAAACCTCCACAACTACTGGCCTTCCATTACGGCTAAAAGATACAGTCGAATTTAGAATAACATTTGGACCAAATCTGTACGCATATTTCGGCGTGTTTCGCATTGTGTTCATGCATGGGTGACAGTTATTACGTACATCTCTGTAATAACATAATTTCTATGCAAGGGATTCTCTATCTTATGTCTTTAATCACATCTAATACATTTTCTTGCACTTAAAGTTAGTTCTTTGCGATTTTTTTCTGGTACATCTGCAAAGTAATGTTTTGTTTCAATGAAGAAATCTTGTTTACCTACTTTTTATATTGCATAGCTTCTCCAGCAATAACGTACTCATTTGCCGAAACGAATTTATGATCACTCTGACTGACTGCCTGTTTGATAAAAGCTGACATTTTAATTTCACAAGTAGGACGCTTTTCAAGAAACTCGTGAAGGCGGCAACTGAATGCAATTTATTAAAGTTGACAGAAAGATATGGAACCCTTATAGGATTATTTTGATATCCTGACTTCTTAAGTAAGTAGGTAATAAGTAGGTCAGGTAAGATATATTTGAGACGTAATTCTCTTTTCGGAATAATTTAATCTTTAGCCATATGTAGTGTGTAAAAGGTACAGAAGTGGCCTGGATATTCAGGATTTAACTGGTTATTTGAGTATTGGTATCGGTGTTGCCAGATCTCCCGATTTTTGCGGGACAGTCCCGCTTTTTCAAGTAAAACCGAGTGTTCCGCGCGGGACCGGCTTTTTTATTTTTTGCCGTCGATCGTATTCTACATACTATGTCCACTTTTCGACGAAAGAATCCCGGTTTTTTCACTCAAAAGGTTTCAAAATCCCGACTTGGCGAAAAAAAATCTGGCAACGCTGATTGGAGTAGGGATAATTGGTGTTTATGCTATCTTATATATCACTACATAATATAAAACAAAGTCGCTTTCCACTGTCTATCCCTATGTATAGTTAGATCCTTAAAACTAGGTAACGGATTTTCGTCGTTCGTTTCGTCGTTCGAATTTGAGTCGTTTTTTTTAATACATATAAGACTTACCATACTCTTGTTTCAAGAGGAAGGTTTATATGTATAATCACATCCTTTATATAGTAGAGAAGCGTGCGAAGCAGCGGGCAAAAGCTAGTAAGAGAATATAAGATAACATAGAGACAAACCTAGTCGATAGCGTATGAGGCCTCAAACCGTAACAACGGTAACAACTGTGACAATAATTTAATAGACTTTACATTTATTTAAATTAAAGCGAATGTATCACACTAAAAAAATAAAACGTTTTGTACTTATACTAAAAATGAAAGTGCAGCAGTCCCATTATAATGTACGTACATATAATGCTGTAGAGTTGCGTCGTATTCACTATGTTTTCTCAGAAATTTCTCCATATGTAAGTCTGTTACTCTCTCTATCTATTAGGCAGAAGATTATTATTTTTTTTACTTAGCAAGCAAACTAATGTCCCTTATTTAAAGTAATTAACGCTGGACCACTCCTAAAAGCCCCTTTTTACTGTATTGCAAGTCATAGATTTGTAAACTAAACACATATCTACGTTCTGCAGGGTACGACATGTGAATAAAATATTGCAAGATTATTATTTTTATTATTTTCGGAATGATCATTGCCTTCCTCCCATTGACTTACTTATATTACTCCTTTTGAAATCCTTGAACTAAAATAAATTTACTAAACGAAGTCACGTAAACCTTTATTTAAATATTGATTAAGACATTTGATCATATCGGTCACAATAACGAATTGTAACGACGCAATTAATGACCATTCCAAGACTATTTTCAACTTATTTTATGAGTAGGAAATGACGCCACCTTTGAAAATCCCAATTCCAATCCAGATTGGAATTGATATTGCCTTCGTGTGTACCACTGCAGCTCCTTTTAGTCTTACACTTTACTAGACTTGCACTTGGTTATTTTGTTTTACAACTTCCGTTTCACTGCAAGTGTAACTGTTTTAGTACATCCAGATCATTGTGTGGCGTGTGACTACAAGCATTTACGTTAGATGTCGGAAATACTTGTAAATGATCTATTTCCCCGCGTTACCTAACAAATGCGTTCACATCGAAGAAATGTTCTCATCAAACTTTTAATGTTTCCTGCCATATCACTTGATGATGATGCGATTTTGACAGCTATTCGTGTTTTTCCACTTTCGTTTTTATTATACACTGGTTTATCTAGATACAAATAACGTGTAGGTATAATACAACTCTACATTATGATTGACCGCATCATGTTTATGTTTCCGTTTTATTGTAAACAAACTTATTGTTGTTATTTTACATAATACATATTACCATCAAAATCGTATTTACACTTGTAATTTTTCGTCTCGGCGCGTCTTATACACTCATAAATAATCCAATAAAGCTGTTAAAAGGCCACATAAGATGCTATGGGTAAACTTTGCATAAAAAAATGGGTGTAATTCCGAACCCAATGAAATTTCTTCTTGTTTTTATTTGTAATGGACGTAACCGGAATCTCACCTGTTGAAAATGGTAGTGGTCGAAATTGTATGCTTGCCTAATAAAAGGCTAGGTATTTAATATTGTCTTGTATTAATTGCACACAGTCTTACTATTTACGAAACGCCAATATTAATATTAGAAATAACTCAATAAAACGCAATGGTACCTATCACAGGTACCTATGATATTTGTTGAATTTAACTTATTTTGTTTGTCACAGTTTTATGGCATTTTACATGAGTACAATGTGCAACTTGCCCACTTTCTCAAGACATGATAAGCAAAATTGACACTCAGTTGCAGTTACCTACTTATGTTTTAACACCAAAACGTAAAAGTTGAACACCATTTATATAGTTTTTAATCTGTCTGTTTGTCTGGATAACAAATAACAAAAGAATATACATCGAAGCAGAAAGCACTTGTGGCTACATAAATTCAAAAATATGCGTTTCCGTAATAACGTCAATGTCGGTGCTTCTGTTGGGTTACTAACTTCACCATTGAAGAGTTCACTTTACCATTGAAGAGTTTCACTATTTAAATGCGTATTAATAAAAGAAGGTGCAAGTTTTCGTTGCATCTTTTGAGATCACTATTCCTCCATCGCACCACTGGCTGAAGTATCAGGTAATATCCACATCGACTGGACTAATGGCGGTCTGGTGAGATTCTGTTTTCACTGTAATTTTTGCCTAGTGCGTGATGTGGATACTTTCTCCAAAGATATCACCGAAGAGGCGTCTGTCTTATTGTTAGGTTTAAGCACAAAATACTTCCCTATAAGATCTCAGACAGACTTTAGTGACGGTTTTCCATGATAACAAACTTGCCTTCCAAACCGCGGAAGTGAATATGAAATTGAAGTCACTAGCGGTAATCCATCTCATTACTGAGCAATTCTGGCGTTGCTTAACTTTGTGTATCGACGATCCATACGATGGCTCACGTGCTCTTTACAGTGTTATCCAAAGACATTACATACGTAAAGGCTATTAAGACCACAAAAGTGTTACGGAGCGCAGTTGCGATATCGAAACGAGACGATTTGCGCGGGCATCGGTCGCGCTCGCTCGCTGGTCATCTTCGTAACTGGGCACGGGTTTACGTATGACAGGAGGGGTACCAAGTTACAAAAGGGAAGGCATTATGTAACATTTTCAACCACACCGAAATTTCAATTACCAATAAGGATATCCTTTTTATCAAATTTTGAATTATTTTGGAGGCTGTATACCTACCCTATTGTATAGGTACGTCTACTTTCATGTATAGTCTCGATGTCTAGGACGTTGAGCTTCTATGCGAAGTAGGTATTCACAAATTATTGAGTAAGAAATCTTATTTTTATTGTTGGGGAGTAAAATAAATATCAATATGTACCCAATATTGATATTTATTTATGTGGTCACTTACCCTGAGCTTTACGCTCATTTACTACTTTTACTGTATAAAAACACATTATTTAATCATTTTAATCAGAATAGCAACTTTCATTACCTACTCAAAAGGCTGTACATTTTTATTTAGATGTTATGTATTTATCAACAAATCAACAAGTCACGTATTTGACAGCCCTAGACGTGGTACCGGACAGCATAATAAATTTTATTAAGTCCGCTAACGGTAAGATGACTTCACTGGATTTATGAGGATTATCGATCCCGTAAAATCTTTATAGATTTTTAATTGACTATTTGAATTAAAATATATGCATGTATACGATTGCCATTCATCAAGACAATCAAATTGGTGTTTATACAATCTATACAAATTAAATTTAAGTGTCTGTTTGTGATTTCAAGATAAAAATTTTTTACTCAATGCATGTGGAAGTATATCATATATACTTCCACATGCATTGAGTAAAAAATGTAATAAAAATGCAATTAAAAAAATGTCTGTCTGTTTGACTGAGGTAATCTTCAAAACGACTAGACCGATTTTGACGGGACTTTCACTGAATGATAGCTGAAGGTCTAAAGCATAACATAGGCTACTTTAAATATTGAAAAAGACGCATTTACGGCAGCGTATGATACCACGTTTAAATATGTACGCCTTTTTACTTCTTTAACGCGAGTGAAACCGCAAGGATCAGCTAATTCTTGATAATTCTTAATGATCGGTTTTATTTCGTATCAAAATTGGCCTAGCAAGACCTTTTAGCATTTTTCTTAGAAATTAGTCCAGGGTTCGCAGTGACAACTTATCATTAGGCGGATTGCATGCTTATTTGCCGCTTCGTTCATTAAAAAAATACTATAGCGAAGGTAATCTCTCGACCTCAAGATCTCTCAATTGCATTATCTTGCACACGTACCATACAAATTTGGGTTCAAAGCTACTGCGTTCTAGTGAGGTTAGCAACATTAAAGGTATCGCGTGTTTGCAGACCGTCGAGCGGGTGCCGTCCGTCGGAGGAGGGCGCGTGGTGCAGCGCGGGCGTGGCGGGCGCGCGGGCGCTGCGCGTGCGCGTGGCGGGCGCGGCGCCGGCGC